>OENT01001600.1:0-38760 GCA_900239685.1 Rotaria macrura
AATCAGTAAAAAATATTTAGTTTAAGTCTACTTAGTCAAAGAAAATTTAAAATCAATTAATTTATGTTGTTGAATGTAGATGAGAAGGTTAATTCGTAACTGAGCAATACAGATAAGGAAGAAACAACAGAAACGTTCCAATGTATTCAAGTTAATACTGGTGTACATGGAAATCTTTTCGATTTATTTAGATATCTTTATAGGTGTTTACTTGAATGTTTAACGATTGATGAATGGATGACAGTGAGGACTATTGCACATATTAGCCAGAGAATATTTCTAAATCATGATTAGAAGAGTAAGAAGAGAGTTGGTTGCGAATGCTGAAGTTTTGTTTCCAGTGTCTCTTTATGCAGTGTTTTTGTAATCTCAGATTCTTCTTTCTGCCAATCTGACGACATAGCAGGTGTTAAAAGTCGGTTACATCGATTGAATAATGGTATGTTGAATAATGTGAAAGCTTTCTGTGGAAATGTTACTGTTGTTTTGTATGTCGTTGACAATACCACGGATTAATAAGTCATCGCAAGTTTTCTGTTTGGGCTCGGGTGTGCGTGTGTGAGTTTGTACGAATCTTACTTGCCTACTGATATTGATGAAAACGGGATGTTTCGAAGATTTTGGCACCTGATAAGTTCAAGGGATTTGGTTGATGTTAGTTGAGTGGACATTGTCGTATTCGCTGAGAGGGCTCTTTTATCAAAATCGCTTTCATTTCGTTATAAGAATTAAAATACTGCTCATTCAAAAAAACTTTTGGCTGAGAATTCTTACAATTTGAATGAGTTTCTTTCAGTGGATAAAATAGAAATGTAGATAACCCACAATCTTGCAGCAACATAAACGTAAGATAATTCAAATATTTCTTTGAAAAATACGAAGACAAGACTTGTGTGGAATGAGTAATAGAGTCTTGATTAGAAAAAAGAAGTGTATCATAGTTCGAGATGTAGAAATAGCTAGGGGCAACGGATTCAATAAGAATCAATCATTGCCGGGTGAGAAGACTGAAAAGCACATTTGACATTTACTTTTTAACTTTGAAAAGATGCGTCTGCAAATGAAAGTTTTAATCAATGAAATGTGGAGCACGAATGCACTATCTTAGTTTCTCTTATATTATCTTGAAAAGGGTAAGAACTACGGGTGTTTAGCGTCAGTGTTTTCGACATGGTGAAAATACTTAGGTTTCTCTCAAATATCACAACTTGACAAAACCTAGGCCGAAGATTTAGAATATTGTCTTTTGCAAGAAAATATTAATTTACTGTTATTCTGATGCCTTGTATAATGTATATATCGTCATGATTCAAATGAGCCGTTGATTTCAGTCATTTGAGTACAGCAATATCTCATTCTCCAATTTTATGGTATTTGAAAAGATAGCAAACCGAATGTTGCATACGCAACAGGAAACATGGAAAGTCACTTCAACATACACTCATAATTCTACACTGGAAAAAAGGGTTTCGAATTCGTTGCAAAATTCGAAACTCTTGAAAAGGTTTCCTACATTGATGTGAAACCATCAACGAGGCTTACCAAACGTCTATGAATCTTTTTCATGCGTTCTTACTTCTCCCCGAAACCTATAACAGGGTTCTGAATTCGTTGTGAAATTCGGAATCTTTTTAGTTTGGGCAGTGTAGCCATTTGTTTTTCAATGTAAGGTAGGTGAACAGTAGTAGGTCAGTCATTGAATGGTTTCGTTGTTTCGGTACTTTCTCTATTTTCTATATGATGATTTTACAGTGAGATAAGAATCTATTCTATCACTTTATAATTTGACGTTGGCATAAAGAACAAAAATTTATAAATTACTGGTGTATTATTCATTTTTTTCCGAACAAGTATATGTTAACCAGAGATAGGCGAGTTAAGTCAAAAATGACTTAAGTCCAAGTCAAGTCAAGTCATAATTGACTGGGGTGACTTGACTAGAGTAGAAAAATTGTTTGACTCGACTTCACTTGTAAATTGCCGGAAAATGCAAGTCAAGCCACGTGTATTTCGGCAGCGATAAGCTATATTAGATTCATAACGCGTAGCGTTATTCTTTTTGTTTCGAGTACGAAATTGTTCACTTTTTGCCATCAATACTTTAGAAATTTTCTACTAGATAATTGCTCATCTTTCATGATGGTAAATATAAATAATCACTATATATAATAAAAAGTAAAGAATCGGACAACATCATTAGAAGTTATATCTAACCAATAATGAGAGATTAGTGTGATTCATGAATAATAAATTGTATTATTGAATCACTTAAATTTATTATAACCTTTGTTAAAACTAAATATGAATGAACCAATTTCACATGGCGATATTGAGCTTTCAAATCATTCTCCAGATGTTTGCGTATTATCTCCAGCTTCAGTCTCTTGTTCTTCATCAGTTGAATCAACTACAGCACCATCACAAAATATTGATAAATATTCCAAATACAAGAAAGACATTGAAAATGTTAACAATGTTAAAATGTAATCATGGACTAATGTAAAAATCTTTTTCAATAAATTTATGTAAAATTAAATTCAAATTTTTTAAAGCAATATTACATCAACGACTTGATTTTTGTAAAGACTTGACTTGAAAAAAGACTTTGATTTGTGACTTGACTCGACTTGACTTGGTGTGGCTTGAACATGACTGCTTTGAACTCGTGACTTGACTCGACTTGACTTGAGCGCCTCTTTTTTGGGGGAAGAACTTGATTCGACTCGACTTATGCATAATCTACAAATGACTTAACTTGACTTGGTCATAAAAAAACCTGACTCGCCCATCTCTGTGTTAAACTAACTCTAAGACTTATATGAGATTTTCTCATGAGGCCAGGTAAAAACCGACGGCACCGTAAACGCCTTTAAATGATACAAAATGGCGCTAAAATTTCGTTAAACGTTGCCATAATGCGTCACACCAGAAAATTGAGGCAATTGGTGAGAAAAATGGTAGCCGTTTTCCAGAGGAAAATAGCGGCTCGTAACACGGTATGATGGATTACGGCAAAGACAGTCGAAATTAATGCTGTAATACCCCGGTTTATAGAAGTTCGAGACGTCGCTTCCGACGGTCGGAATGATCTTCCTGGGAAGAGGCATCCATTCGAATGACGATGGCCCATCACGTGCTATGTTTATGGCGGGGAGGTTGCAAATCGGCTAACGACTTTTCAGTGAAAATTTTGAGCGAAAAAGAGCGGCGAAGAAAAAATACAGCGAAATAATTTTTAGCGAAACGACTGAAAAGCGAAAAATATTTCAGCGAAATAGAATATCAGCGAACGAATAAATCAGTGAAAAGCATAATGAACGAATTTTGTTTTGGTGAAAATATTTCAAAGACAAAAGCATATATGACAGAATAGCGAAAAATAAATTTTTTTAGAAAATTCACGATAAAGAACGATAAGACCAAGAAATAATAAAAACGTAATGGATATACATCATGTGATACCAGTAAGTCCAAATAAAGAGATAAACTATAACTATGAGAAGTTCCAAGTACTTTTGTAGAGTTTTTAGCAACATATGGGGATAGTCCATAGAGAAAGTAGATCAAAGAAATTTCTTCTTGTTCATATCGTTTAGTCAATGTATCAATTTACACTCGACTAATGCATATGTTATTGCTTGCTTTATTTTTAATGCCAGCATTAATTTTCCCTAGTTGCTGACGAAATGCTGATTCGTTCGTTGTCGATTTTTTAAGTCGATGAGTAATTATATCCTGAATAAATAAGCAATGGGTCGCCTCGATTGGATGCCGTGAAAGAGATCGATGTTGAATCAGTCATGCCTAGTAAGTTCAAGAAACAAATAAAATTGTGAACGTAATAAGGAGTAAAATCATGGACGAAAGAAATATCCACAGCAAAGAAAAATATTTGTCGAATAGTATGCTATAGTTGGTCAGAATAGAGAAGAATGGGCTAAAGGTGTTACTTGTTTACGCACTGAGCATGATGAGTCATCCCAATAATAGATAATTTAAGGTCGTGAAGAAAACAGTTTCGCTGAAAGAATTTCCACGATGTTATTTTTCGCTATTTTCGGCATTCGCTCTTCTTTTTTTGCTATTATGTACTTTCGCTCTCTTCTATTTTCGCTCTTTGGTTTTTCGCTGTTTTATTTCGCTGAAAAAACCGTTCGCTGAAACGTTTTTCGCTGAACAGACACCGATCCGTGTATGGCATTCAATATGAACCCATGACACTGATTGATGATGAAAAGTCTTTGGTCTGATCCAAATCGATCGATTGGAATAAAGATTTAGCAATCGTTGTATCTTGATTGAAAAGAAGATACGAAGAATTTTATCAACCACTTGATGCGCTTCGTTATTATCTGTCTACGCAGAAATAATCATAGCTGTAAAATAAAATAGTATGAAATTCAATCCCAGGTGAATGAATACAATAGTCAGTAGTATTTTATCTTACAATACCCGACAAAATTCGATGGAATGCGTGGTTCAGGAACTACCAGAAGATCTGACGGAAATTTTATATTTTGTTATTTGAACACGATTTTGTATCAGGAGCCAACACTAGAGGTTGGTCAAAGCCTTCCGACGGGTTGCATCGAATCCCATAGTGAGCTATGATTGGATCACAATAATAGGCATCCAAATATCGATCCGTGATCTGGATTCCTACAGGGATTCATCAGTTTTTTAGAAACTCACTTCAAAGTCGATCGGGCTGCTGTCGGCGATCGGATCAAATGCTGCTGTCGGAATGATTCTCGCGGGATATTATACTCATACTTGACAGAAGATCAGAGAATATCTGCAGGTAATTGAAATTTGTTGTTTTCTCGCTTAGTAATGATAGCAGTCATTTTTCATTCTTATATTTTCTCTTTGAATTGCACTTTTACTATTATCGATCAGAATCATACCATTAAATCATTTTTGACCTATTTATTTTGCAGCGTATTAATCAAATCCACGTCATTTTAATTATCTTTTGTCCCATAGATTGACTGTCATAAATCACAAGTATTATAACTTCTATTTTGATTAATAATTCACCATGGTGCCACTGTTAAAAATTTTTTATCAAGCAGCTGAAAATAACTTGAAATATCAGGATAATTCAATGGAACCATGTGTTTTTTCCATCAGTCGTGTCAACATTGAGTGTTGATCATATCTATCTATCAAAAGAGATTCATTGGAATAACAAAGCTGATTGACTCATTTTCCTTGTGTGACATTTTCAATAAAACAATTTGGCTTTGATTTACTTGACATATTCTTCTTACGGTTTTTTGTTGAAATATCATTCAAACTTATATTTGCACTATGAAAAAATGATCCATTGATGCTTGGCACACGTATTCAAGTATTTTTACAAAATTTATATTGTAGTAAAGGTGCTAGATGTTTTTTCTCGTATTGTTTTCTCATGCATTCTTTGAACTATCCGATGTGACAACTTTTGTGCTATACGAATATCGTTTGGACTGTCGCTTTTGATATTATACTTCATCGAGAACAACCATCAATAGCTTCATCGATAGCTTTGCCTCTTACGGTTGTTGTTGTTATCTTTGCTGTACAACCAAGTTTTATATTTTCATCGAAAATTTCCTCGACTACTTTGTTTAATGCTGAATTTCGTTTATTCTGTCAATGTCTATCTATAGCTATTGCCATTGCATCAGCAACAAATTTTCTTTCATACAAACAACTATTCTCAAGATCGAAAGCGATTAAACCGAGTGTCATAAATCTTCAATATTCTATAATCTCATTTTCTTCTCTTGTTATATATCAGTTATATAAAAATTTATTCATTCATAGTAGTCTCTCATTAAATTATACTGTTAGTTGCGGATATTTATTAGAGTTCGTCTTTGGTCTTGCTGCGATTATTTCAAATATTCAAACAAAAACAGCTATCAAACGGGATTATCCAGGTCAGAGACCGAAAATGAATCGAATTGTCGAATGATTCAATTTGACTCAATCCGAATCGAATCGAATTGAGATTTTGAAAACTTAGATCAGATCGAATCGAATACAGAAATCAACCGAATCGAATCCGAAGTGTCTATTCGGTTCCACTTCCGAATCGCAGCACTGATTGTCATTTTCAAATGTTTTGCGTGCTATGTGTCGTGTCGTTGCAACATCTTGCAGCAGTATTACCATCAGGTGGTAGTTCATCACTTCTAGATAAATTTTCATGCAAAGAAGTTCGAGTTTTGACATCTCGATAGTGAAAAACAATCTCTTTATTAGCTCAATCGAAAGTAACAGCGATCGATGTGTCTATTTCCACAACATTTCCTCTTTATTTCACCGCCATTTTTTCTGTATAGATTTAATATTGTTCAGCTACCTACACATGCGCTTGCAGTTTCGTACTGATAGAGTCAATGGGAGAAAGCTGAGATTTTATTGCTTTTGAAATGCCATATGTATCTTAAAAAGTTCACACCGATTCTGTGGCACCTAAATTTAATACAATAGCTCCCACAGTGACTAGTATTTTCGAAAAATTTTGAGAAAATCATTGGGATCTTACGAAATCGAAAGCAAGCTGCAAAATCCTAAAAGATCTCAGTTCTAGTTGCAAATCATGCCAAAAATTAACCTATAGATAAAAAAAAAGTCCGTGGTATGGTTACTAAAACTTTTGCAATAACCGGAAGATCTCATTAATTTCAGAAAATTTAACGAAATGCAAGTACAAGTGGACTAGAAGTCCAGTTTGAAAAATAGACAAGATAGTCTTTCCCTTGGTTAAAGTCTTTAGATACACCCATGCTCAATCTCGTTTTTGGTTATGAAATTACTTTTTCTTGTTGTATCTGTTTTTATATATTATAATTATTCTTTGCAAAGTACATATAAAAGCAAAAGAAAAGAAAAAGGTCTCTCGAGGCAGATGAAGCTAGTTTATCATGGCTGCTCACACAGCCTATGAGCAATGATGCGATCTTCTGTTGTGTAGGAGTCGAATCGGATCGAATTGAGATTTTTCTATTCGTATCGGTCTCTGATCCAGGTATGTTTACGCGACTTGGTTTCTGCTGATATCATTTTTTCATTAATACTTCATAAGATTTTTTCAAAGACACAATAAAATTCATTTGTATTAATTGATTTAGCATTGCTTATTTTAAGTGTCATTGTCTTCGGTCTATCAAAAATTATTGGTGAACGTCGTGCAGAAAAGAAAATGGAGTTAATGACTGTTCGATCTATTATGAACGATTTCGAAGAAAAACTTCAAATTGTTCTAAGATATCCATCTTTAGAGAAGAACAATTATGAGTTTTTCAATCGTTTTGTAAGTAAACTAGGATATCTTTCAGGCAAACAAGATGCAAAGTCATTGTCGTCTTTTTCTATATCATGCTGTCTCTTCATTTCAGAAATAATTAAATTTGATTGTTTCAAAAATTAAACACACAAACATGACAACTATAGCTAAAAGTTATTGTCTATGTTTCAGTCAAAGATTGATATGGCTAAATGAAAATAATGACTGCTCATCACATCTGATTCATCGATTTAAATACGCACTCGTGAATGTCAACTTGTAAAGCATAAGTGAGGAGAAAAACTGTTGCAAAATTCCATCACGATTTCTATTCGATGTAATACTGTTAACAATTTTTGACAACGATTTCTATGGCCAATAGAATTATTTATCTAATACATTCTATTGTAGAGTTTCATTTGACAAAATTTTTCGAAAACTCAGCACAATACTTCTTAGATACGATTATAGTTTTGTCAAATCAAATTTGACTAATATTGTTCTACAGAACAAGTGGATTCTATGTAGTACAAAGGCAGTTCACCACGCATTCTACCTGATTGATTTTAAAAAGTGTAATGTATTCAAAAAAAAACTTCTGACAGAATCAGAGACAACGTGTTAGAAGTATAAATATCGTGTTGTGATTCATCTAAAATGATTCTAACCAAAGAAACATAGTTCTTCAATTGGCAGTTGCCTGGAATAAGCGAGTCTGTATTTGGCTCATAAGAGCTGTGCACTCACTCCATTGCAGACTACTGAAGGGTATATAGATAAGTGCGCTGAAACGTTGTAACTACAGATAAATCCTAAATAAATGGGTAGGTCCCGATGATCCTTCTAGCTACATCAATGATAAATCAACTGTACTATTTCAAGAGTTTGATAACAGTCTAGTTCATGATTTGGATAAAAAAAGAAATTTGAAGATTAATAGTTGTTTAATTAAAGGCTCAAGAATGAATCTTAAAAGTTGGCCAATGTTGTCAACGATAGAATTTTTGATGGCCTACGGTTTGGTGTGCTTTTCGGTTAAATTTCATAATTGGAGCTCGAAAAAATTAAGAAATTAAAGTTTTTCTAGTTTCAATAACGTTTTTTAAATGTGTTTAGTTTTAAATTTTTCTTCCGGTTTCTATTCGTTCTGTTAAAATAACTCCGATACAACAGTTAGAATTCAGACGTTTCTGTTTTCAACAAAAAAACAGTTTGATTGGCCTGGAATTCGCCAGGACGACCTAGAAGAGCTTGGCGTTGTCGCATGTTAAGTTACCATTCCGACAGTGGAAATGAGGTACTCTATATTTATATCATCTTCTCCGAACTGTTGAAAAAGAAAAGAAAAAGTTTATATAGTTATATTTTGTCTTGTCTACTGGATTTGAAAATTCCAATCAGCTGCAATCAACGAAACCTATGTTCTAATGGAAATTGCTTTTTATAATGGTTATATTGAATTCTAGCTCTCGCCCTCTTTTTAAATTGAACATTTCTGCTGAAAGTTAAATATAGTGCAAATTTCTCAATTGAGCATTTGTATCGTTTTTACTCTTTGCTCATTATAAACTTACGGATTGCAAGGAATAGCATTGTTTCTTATTAAAGTGAAAGTTCTCGCAAGTGTTGCAAACTTCAGAGGCGGGACAAATATAATAATTAGAAAACAATGACTCAAGAAACTGATGTCGTGTGGAAGAATAGCTACACCTGACATTCAGCGAATAACAAATGTCATATGTATGTTAACTACACTCACTCATTAATTACTTCGCGACAAGCAATACTACCGTGACTGAATCAAATATTTCTAGAATCACGCTTTTTTTTAATATAAAACCACAATTCGAATAGAATTAATCAAAAAAACATCACAAGAATGTAGTGGAGCATTGAGAAGGCCATGAATATTCGATTTCTTTCGCTTCATTCATGCCCAGATCGAGATATACAACCAACAACGAAAATTTTCTTATTGTTCTTGGATTTTTGTTGCACAGTTTTAAATTACACTCTGTTATAATAATCCAAAAGTGAATACTAATGCCTTTCTGATGTTAATACTCTTATTACTTTAAACGTTGCGAGTAATTGTGTAAGTGAACATATATTCGAGCCAAACTATCGTAGACCCATTTCCTTATCTTACGCTTTGATATTCGAAAGCCAGATCAACAACTATCGATTGTTTTTTCTTCTATAGATCCACTCAATATAAAATCCTTTCGCCTTTTTCTCTATTAAGTCATCCAGATCGACACGGTTTTCGTAAAGAGATCATCAACATTTCTGTCTCTAGTAATTACTTACCATAGTTAGTTTTATTGCTACCGATATTCTTTACATCTTTCGTTATCTATTGATTCTATATCATTCATGTTTATTTCAATCTGAAACTAGTATAGCCAACTTTCGTTTTTCTATTCACAAAAAAAAAGACACAAGAAGAAAACATCTGATTATCGTTCATTTCTTTAATGCGTGTTGCTCTTTAAATAGATGGGGAAAAAACGTACAATCGTAGAAAAAGAAACATATGATTATGAATTTGAAAGACAATAAAAGAAAACAAGAATCGTAAATGAACCGTGCGACTAGATTTCGAAAAGATTTGCTTTTTTCAGCCAATCGTGTTTGTTTCAATTAGAATAGCAATAACCAAAAAGACAACATAATAGATGACCAATGCAGAACCAAATCGACGACTGTAGTAGAATTTATTTAATGGAATAAATATAAGTGTACCAGCTAAACTTCCAAAAAGAAAATAGGCTATGATATTTTGTAACAGAGATTGATCGATCTAAAAATGTAATTGGCCGTCAGAAATTAACTAGACAAAAGAAAAAACAATTTTCGACGTACAAGAAATGGTGAACCGGTTTTAATTGTCATGTACGTGAATGGCAGTCCAAGACCCATAAGGAAATCTAGAACAAAAGATTACTTGAATTTTTGTTGCCGACTGTTAGTCCATGAATATCATGTCATATAATCATCGGTGGAGAGTCGAACTCATTTAATTTCGCGAAATTTTAGAAGTTGCATTAATATGTATTGAGCAACTGAGAGCTGTAGAAGATTTCGCACTCATATGGGTTCGAACACATGACATACATCTCATTTGACCGTTCGATTAATACGTACTTAAAAGTGGACCACCGTAGCAAGCTGATATACCCATATTCTCAAAACCTTGCCGAGCAGAAACAACATTCGCAACGTAGTCTATTTTGAAATAAATAATAAAATTGAAGAGAAATTAATAGTTTCTTTTTACCGCTTAAACTATTTCCCCATGCTAGAAACGTTAAACCAAGAATTGTATTACTTATATTGAGTACAATGCCAAATGTTGTTAATAAATTAACAATTTCATTTGCAATTGAATAAATCCACACAACAGAGACAGTGAAACCAAGAAAGGCGAAACCCTGTGAAAGAAGAAAAAACACATACATATGTTTCACTAGAGAGCGAACTGATAAAAGCAATACCACAGTTCATCTAATTGCCTTTATTCATTTATTGTACTTACTGATAAATATCTTTTTCTAATTTAATGTTCAAATCATTTTTTTTTCCTTTTTATCGGAAATAATTAATGCAAAACGAAAGAGCTTTCTGTACAATGAACAACAAGACAAAATGACTTGATGCTATTTTCACTTTCAAATTCCATAGATATTGAGAGAAAGTGACTGTCAGAAAAATGTTTTCTTCGTTTTTTAATTCTAGTAAAATATTGATCATTTGAATAATGAAAATCTATTTTCATATTAAACAGTTTCTAGAAATAATTTACATGTTTTTACACTTAGACTAGATGAGTAAATTCAACTATACTTTTTAAAAACAAATTATGTCAGATTCAACAGATTTTTGAAAATTTAAATTATATCATACTTTTACTTACACCCTCGTCCTATAGATTTATTCAAACATGAAAACTATATTAAACAACGTTAAAGTTCCTTCGTTTCGCTTTTATTCCTTTTAACATTTAATATGCAATCAAAAATATTCTTCATAATATCTTGAAAGTCCGATTTTATATCATCTTTAGACATGAATCGTCATTAGTCTTGTTCTATTCGAAAGTCAAATAAAGATAAAAGAAGATTGTTTTCATGAGATAAACGAACATGTGATCAAAACGAACTAATAGTAAGTTATCTACTGTGAAGAAGTTATTTACTTGTGTATTTCTTATGTATTTGACAATAGATAGATAAAGATGAATGACATGCTACATGAATTCTTCTTGAATAAAGCATTCATTCTCTTTTTTAACGAATTTAAATAATTCAGAATAAAAAAAGACAAGTTATATTACCGAATGGTATCGTGGTTTTGTATGATATTCGGTTAATATTAATGAAGCAAAACAGAGTATTGTTCCGACAATAGCAACAACAGCCCATACTGGAAAGAGATTTCTAATTTTCATCAAACCCACTGAAAAAAGAACGATTCTAAACAGAATAATACCGTAATGAACATTGATTAACCTCGTGTTAAAAGTGACACAGTCAATGGACCCGACAGTAGATGAAATGAATTCAAAAGTTTATTCCAATTATCTTCATGAACATCATAATCAACCAATGGAACAGTAAAATGAAGAATGAATATAACCGGCATCTATGAAAACAATAATCAGACTTATAACATTCGACAGATCTCGACAATTAACATTAATCTTACTTTAATTATTGAAAAAATTTTATTTATTAGTCCTCGTTCACGCCATGGAGTATCCTCACGCGGTAGAAAAGCATGACGTAATGCTAATGCAAATGTCACATCAGGTTGTGCATAACTTTCATCAGTTGTATCATTTACAGAATTGTCAACAGTTACAGCATCTTGTTCAGGCGCTTGAATAGTTCCATAAGTTTTTGCTGCTGCTTCTGTATGTTCAGCTTGTAACAAAGCTCGTCGATCTTTTATCCGACGATTAATAAAATATCCGCCAATTAATACAATCAGATAGACAATGTACATTATTATAAAACCTAAACTTTCGAATAAATAAATCTTTCCATCATACATCGCAACATAAGCAGCAAATGCAGCAACAAGAAAAAATATGATGTCACGTAGTAACGGTCGTTGTATGGAACGAAACGGTGTTACAAGACCAATGGTGCCAGCAACAACTGTGGTTACGAAAACTCCAGCACCTGAAAAAGAAAATTTATTCTTCAATGATTTATGTTTTGCATTATTTTCAAATATACCGAAAAGAGCACCGAATGCTAAACCAACATCACCACCTTTAGAGCTGCTAACAGCAGCTATAGCGGAAAAAATATCCGGCGCACCATTGCCAAAGGCAAGAAACGTTACGCCCTATAAATTAAAGCATATGTTTCTCTGTTGAGTTTGTTATTTTAAAATTGAACGAACCGCTATGTTTTCAGATAATTTAAGAACTCGGGCTATGACACGAAGAGCAGGACAAAAGCTAGAAAAAAATTCTTTGATTACTAATCTTTACAATTAATTTATTTACTAAGCATCCGCAGTGACACCGAGACCAATAAAGAGGACTAATAGCCAACTAGCCTAAAAAAAAGAAGATGTAATTATAAATCAACAGGTATATATTCGATACGTACCAAGAGTGTTAATCCCAAACCAATCAATTTATCACCGATAGTACAAAAAAGAAATGTGAGGTAATTTATAAAACCATCGTCTAATTTACAGTCAGGTGTTGTACGCATGAAATTACATGTGTTATTCGGATAGTTCCGATAATCTCGACACTGAAAAAATATTCAATATATTTTTGAAAAATTTGTTTAATTTCCATAAAGAATAAATTATTACCTCAATATTTGTGGTCATTGTCAAGGCTCTGATGTCTAAAAACAACAAAAAAATTTTAAGCTTGCCATATTCAAAAAAACTGCAGTCACCACTATCTATATGTCAAAGAAAAAATATGATAAAATAAAAGATACTTACAATTAAAATTCTAACCAATTCAATAGATAAGACGTATAATAGCAAAGTATTTTTTTACATTTGACAAACAAATGTAGAAACTACCATAATCGAAATGAAATGTTAGTATTAATCATTATTAGAAAGAAAAAGAACGTAGAAGAGTGAATGCATGTTTGGTGATAAAAGAATGACACACACGAAACGAAACGAACGAACGAGCGAGGTGTAGTATACTATATATATATATTAAATATTTAAAAAGGTCTGACAACAATGAATCATGAATAATAGTTGTCGCTTCAGTGTAGATGTCGCGTAAGGCTGATAATTTAAAATGGCTTTATAAATTTCCTTTGAAGTTGGTAGTATGCATCACATAACAAACAATAAAGTAAGTTTATTTCTTGATGAAAATTACACATAGTATAGTGAAAATTCAATCCTATGGATTAGATGTAAAAGTAGTCGTTAACAGAACAATTGAAGTACGTATATCTCATATCACAAAAGTCTGTTGAACTCTACAATCAAGATAAACTTAGAATATCAAGAGAGTATTACACTGAAACTTTACAAACATACTTTGAAAAACAGAGCACAAACATTTGTATGTGCATAAGCATAATTCTTAAAGGATTATTTTCCAACACGATCATAATCTGATCGTACAATGTCAATATCATTGGCCCTTTCAATATTTAATATTCTTTTATGAGATAGAACGCTAACTATCTTGCCAAAGCCATATCTAGCACAAACTTCAAGAAAAAAATACAAAAAAGTAATCTCTAAAAGTAAAAAGAAAAACTAACTACCAAAATTGTTGATATGTCAGTTAGGTTTCAGAAAAAGAAAACATTGTTTTAGTTACAATTCAAGAAAACTTGACATCATTTTATTCGACTAATACATTAGATGAAAATAAACACAATACACTACTCTCATTTCGTTCCCGAATAATTATGAAACCATGTAAAGAAACATACACAAATCAATCAATATGGCAAAAGAGCATTTTTGTTTTGCTTTATCCATATGCAACAGGGAAAAGTCATCAAATAGAACCTGACTCTTTCGAACAGTTTATTGCAATTACATTGTTTTCGTTCGTATCAATCGGAATAAGGTATTTCAGCTGCTTCTTTTATATTTTTCAAATTCTATAAGTCGTAGAAGCATTTACAATTTAATGAACAATCATATAAGATCTGCCAGCATTAACATCCTGAAAATTGATAAAGAATAGGTGAAGAATACATTGACAACGAGCACTAATCAAGTTTCCATCAAATATTTACCGCAACTCAAGTATATTTTTGAAGACAATCGGGGTGTAAGTTTAAAAGTGATTCTTGACGATTCACTATCCTCTGCCTATGGTAGATACTAAATGCCATTCATCATTCATCAATAAGATATTACACTAATTAGGTCACTATTTCATCTATCTGTCACTCGTGTGGAATGCAAAAAAATCTGAATTTTTCTAATGGCAATTTGAGAAACCATTGTATGATGAATGCAAAAAACACACAGCCCTCTTACACCGTCGCAGTCTTCGGCAATGATCATTATGTAATCGAAATCCCAACAGACTCATTCGTCATTCTAACAAAATGCTAACTGATAGTAATATTCCATAGATAACGATAAAGATATGTGAATTATATGTTTCAGTCCCGAAAGAGTTGTGCTAACAAACTTTTTCCATATTGTTCATTTTCAACTATCTCATTATGAATATGCATAATGAATCGAAGATTTCTGGAATCCTAGTAGAATTCATGTACGTGAAGCGATCTTCTCGCACTCGCCCATTTGGCGGGTGCATATAAAATCATGAAGATATGCTAATCATTCATCAGTCATGTTATAACAATCAATCGACATTGGTTCTAGATTTCACTCATGTAGATATATCTTACCCTTGTGATCGACTTCTGAATAAGTGTTTTCCAATCGTAGACATTGCTAGTATGAGTAGTAAAACGAACACCTTAGTTTCTAGTATACGCCACTGAATATTATTTGTGATAATTTACAAAAGTGTTTTTCCTTTCGTATGAATACAGGCTTCATTTACTTTGAAGGATAGTGGAAATATATTTGTTTTCTAGATGCTATGAATAAATGATCCGTGGTCTAGTGTTCGATGATTCAGTCGCCAATTCTAAAACTACAATGATTTAGCACACTTATGCATTAAGACATACACACGCTTTCTGTAAATTGAATCTAATTTAAATATAATGCAATTTCAATTTGGTGATAAGAAAAAATAGATACATTGGGTGAATCTTTTTTTTTGCATAAAAGACTCATCACGATTGAGGTTGCGCACAGCGTAACGTGTGTTAAAGAAAGATCAACTATCAGAAAGAATATGACTGTGTGTATGTGGCATTATTGTTCTTTTTCGCATCTTTGAATTTTTTCAGGAGTTTAGCATAAATCGCTGTTGATAATCTTCGCTTTAATTTTTATAATAAAAATTTTAAACAATTAGATATTCATTGTTTTCTCATCGAAGAAACAATTTTACCCACAAGAGATGTTTTCAAAGAAAAGTAGAACTGATGTATGATTTTTGTAAGATTACTCATCTGGGTTCATATCTAAAACTTTGAGTGACACCATAACGCTGTTAAACGAGAGATGAATAAGAAAAAATTACATTGCATTTCAAGTGAAATAGAAAATAAAGCTGCTTTACATTAAAAACAATTTTTTTAAATTTATGCATAAATTACAATTGAAAGATTGTTTGGTAAAAGTCCAACTACAGCTGTACCATAAACAACAAGATACAAACTTAAAGATCAAGACTCATTTTAAGACAATAGAGCACAAGGAATAACCTGTATACACGATAGTCATTCCATGTATCGCTACCATGCTAAGCCTTCTTAGTGACTTATACAAAATTAGCGACATCTATATTATTTTTTATTAATACACCCAAAATCCTTTAGCACGTTTCTTAGTTAGCGCTTTTGAATTGAAAATAAATTAGAATCTTAATTCCTAGTGCGTGTGTATATACGAAGTGTAGCTGAGAAACAAATCTATGATACCAAGCCAATCTATTACACCAGACCACAGATCAAAAGGATCATGCAAGATGAAAACATTTGAAGTTGAAAATGTATGATAAGTTAGCAAAGTTGTCTGTGATAATGTGTACCAGACATGATATTTTAATAGAAGTCAGACTTTTTTCGAAACTCTATTGAAGGACAGAGTGTGAAATTCTCGCTATGAGAAGACATGATTATAATAATGGAAAAATATAACAGTGAACCTAGCCATCGACACTGTTTATAATAATGATATTGATTTGCAGTTAAAGTATATTTTTTCACATGAAATCGACCGCATTGCAGACTAAATAGAATTATATTTCATCGGTAAAACGAAGCATATGAAAATTTTTTTTGAAAAAACCAAATATTGTCTTCATCAAAACATAAACCAATGTAGCTTCTCAATAGTAGCATAGGATGGCATTTAGTAGGAGTACGATCAAATTTTTCTGCTTTCCATTCGGAGATCTGTTGAACGAAGAATATACAACGAGGATACTGTAAACCGCAGGCTGAGAATCTGTGTAATGCTCTAGAAATAAATGATTATATGAATTATCAATCTGTGTTTCCAAGAGACAAAAATTTATTATTATTCACTACTTTGTAAAAAAGTTATCATGTTTGGTTTAGGACTTTATAATCAATGCCAAATAGCACAACAGCTAGTGAAAGAATTTTCAGGGAGATTGGACGAATGCTAAGTATAATCCTTCAGTAAATAAAATAGTACATTTGGATTAGTCAGCAAAACATAGACAAAGATATTGGATTCAGTACAATCAAATTAATCGCTGACTATCATAGAATGATGATGCATTGGTTGGTGCAGTACAAATCCATCAGTCGCGTTAGTATATTCTTGAGACAGGTATTCTCAATCGACAACTAAAAATCTAGTAATGAAAAAATATCACAAGAAAGTATCTTTTTATTTAAATTCTTCTCTACTTCTTATTATGGTCCTCAATTAACATAGAAAAAATCACACAACCCTACTTATCTATTGTTGACATATGAAGAATTTATAGATTCCAAATATGTGTTCAAGAATTAATATGCACGTATCGATTGAAACAAAAATCAATTGGAAATACTCATGGCAAGATTTTGAAAATCTCTATTTGTAAATGAGGGTTTCGAAGAGACCATAATCAAGCAGACTGAAGTTTGTTTTCTAATATACAAAGTACTTTATTAATTTTTGACTTCACTTGCGGTTGGCAATTACTAATCAATTGAGTAAGAGATGGCGGCGAATATATTCAATATTGTAACTTATTTATCGATGATAATCATCTATCTCTTCTTTAAACTTACATTTTTTGGTGGTCATCATATATCCGTAGTGACATCCATATTCATCGTCAACAATTTTACTGTCTAGAATTGAAATTTTAGTCATGAAAAATAATGAGAAATTTTTTTATTACTACTACCTATAAATAATAGTTCATTTGTTGAAATATTCTACTACTACTAATCGTTACATGAGATTGTGAATGGTATTTCCTTTGAAGAGAGGTTTAGTAGCAGATTAGAGCAATGGGTCTTTTTCATTGAACATCATGAGCGCAAAAGTTAATAACTTGCAACATAATGAATAGAATCATTGTCAATAAAACATGTCAATAGTAAATGGAATTAGTTTATGTTTAGTCATCAACGAGAGAATGATCTAGTGCACGTACTTGATCAAATTTTATCTGTAGTTGTCGATTTTCTTTGGCAAACTTTAGCTGTTCGTTATTCAGAATTAATTAAATCAATCAAAGTGAACTCATTTTCTTCGACATGATATTTTTCGTTTTCTGTTTATTGTTCCTCTATTCGTCACTCTTTTCTAAACCTTGCAATAGTTTTTTTTACTATATTGTATGCTAGCAAACATGTATGGAGCATAAGTGCTAAAGGCCAATTAGGACCATGTATTCAAACTGAGCACTTTATACCAATAATAATGTATATAAATAACTCTAATTCTAATAAATTCAATAGTAAATCAATGAATTTAGCATTCAATTGTCGATTTAAGTATGCACTTTGATTCATGCTTGATATTTTTCTATTTAGTCTTGATTGGAAACAAAATAGTCAAGCGGATTGATTTAATGTCTCACGCATTGCGATCGCTTTATTATATATATATGTGTGTGTGTGTAATAGCACAGTGAATGATTGAAATTATTCGTAAGGCAGCTATTTGTAACCGTGATTTACTTCTATTTTCTAAGAAGAGAAGAGAGAAAAAGAAAGCAAGAAAAAGAAGGAGATTTATTCCTCTCATATTGCCAATTGAAAATGGTGCAAAGAGCCCTTCAAGGCAACAAAGTTTTTTACTCATCGTATGTTTAATTGACCGAAATATTTCTATAACACTTCACAAAAGAACATTTTATCGTCAATGATAATTACTGATCTATAATGTTCAGTATAAGCTGTTTAGTTGACATATTATAATTAATTTTTCTCGTTTAAATTTTATATATTTTAAGAATAGTTATTATGGCGAGAGATGCACGTTTAATGATCAATAGAAAAACAGCATTCAATCAATGAAAAAGAAAGATAATGTTTTTTTTCCTAAGCATTAACGAGTGCTTTCAGCGTGGCTATGACATCTCCACGATGTTGACGTAAGATTTTTTCTGCTTTTGATCTTGGCAATTCAAGTTCTTGAATAATAAGTTCAACATCTTCTTTTCGAATTTTAACATTAGCCAATACAGCCTGTTCAGCTTTACGTTTCGATTCATCACGATGTCGTTTGTCATTGATTGCTGTTAATGCCTTAGAAAGAAAAATCGATATAAAAGAAAAAGAATAAATATCATGAAATATGAATCGTGTTGTTTTTGAACATATACATTTCCTATATTTTCTGAACCAACATCTTCTTCATCAACACGATCTGTTACTCGATCCAGTTCTTTTTCAACCTTTGCATCTTCCTTTTTCTGAATGGAATTAGTTGTTTGTTCTTCCTCTTTTTCATCATCAGAAACGTTGTCTTCGGCTGCAGCTGCAGCTGATGATAAACTATCAGACATAATTCGATCTATAATCATAAAAGGAGCAATTCATTCATCGAACGGTCCATACGAGTAATATAGTTGTTATTTAATTAAGAAAAGAAAAGGAATGTTAATCACAAAAGATACAAATGCACAAGACAAAGAAAAATAAAACGAAAAGAAGCCAAATGAGGTTTTTATGCGTTGTCATTTTCGGTACATCGACGATTGTCATATAGGTGTTGTTTATTGAAAAAGAAAAGAAGAGAAAATAAGAAGAAGAAAAAAAAGCTAAGAAACTTTAATCTTCGATGGATGACTCTGAATCTTGATCTTCGCCTATTCGATTGGAGTGTGTTAGTAATTGATAAAGTTGTTCATCATTTAAACAACCATCAATAAATTCTTCTCGACTTAATACACCATCAGAATTTTTATCCATCATGGTAAATATATTCATGGCACGTTCTTCGGCTTCTATTTGTCGTTCTTGTTTGTCTATTTCATCACCAATCAACTCATAAATAGCCTATAGGAAAAATGAAATATAGGATATATATATTTATGTTCGTAAAATATTGCTTTTTGTTATATTTTATGCAAACTTACACTAATAATACGTCTCATTTCAGTCTCATCGATGGAACCATCGCCATTGCAATCATACATACGAAATGCCATTTCTAACTTTTTATCAGGTGTTCCTTGTGATGTAATGTTGATGGCTTGTAAAAATTCTTTGAAATCGATTTTTCCACTTTTATCTAAATTATCAAAATTGAGAAAAACAATCAACGGTTGTTTTCCCCCCTCGTTTCTAATTTACCAGTGTCGAAAGCACGAAAGACATGTTCGCAAAAATTTTCTGCACGTCCTTTGGGAAAAAATTGCTTGTAGATTTGAATGAATGAATCGCGTGTCAATTCACCGTTGGGGCAATCTCTCTAAAATATAGAAATAAACTATTGATAGAAGCCAAATGAATAACATATGTATCAATACCATAAAGCCTTTGTACCAAGTTTTGATCTTTTTTTCTGAGTATGATGTATGTAACTTTAAAAATTCCAGATCATCCTTTGATAATTCATGCTTCGAGCTCGTACAGCCCATCAACAAAAGTTGAAAACATGTGCGCCTTTGATGATTAAAATACAAAAAGAGTCGAGTATAAACACAAAAGAGAACAAATAATAAAATTATTTAGATTTAAGATATAATATCGAATATAAGTCAGTGTGGATAAGAAAAAAGTCACTGATCAAAATAAAAACAACAACAATGACAATAACAGCAACAAGACGATGAATTAGGCATAGAGAAGTAGAAATTATAGAGCACGATACCAATAATCCGCCTACTTTTCTTTCTCTCTTTTCAAATGAAGAATGAACGTTGTTGTTTCATCACTCATTATTTTATGCATATACATGAATTCATCTTACACTAACACACTCTTCGATGATTTGCATAAATATATTTGCTCTATCTTTCCGATAGTATTGACAGCAGTCAATGACAGTTAATCGTCTTTCTTTTCTCATTCTTCTCTTTATACATGATTATCAGTGCTATTCTAAAACCTATGCGGCATTGCACATTCATAAACTCATAAACATGCAAACATTTTGTTTAATCGCTTTTGTTTTATGACGATTTATGTTATTGTTAATCAAACAGACTTAATTGAAAGTCTAACAAAGATTTGATAAAAAACCCCAAAATACATAAAGTAGTGATAGAAAGCAAAGCCAATGGTTAGATAGTAACAAAAGATCAATCTATAATCATTGAAGGATAAGATGACATGAGTTTGTTACTCAATTGATTGACGGATAGACAAAGAGATGAGATACAAAACTTAATTTTTTTTTCATTTCCGTATCATATTCTATCCATGCTAACGACTTGTCACATCACTAATCAGATTAACTCGAAACTGATTTCGGATCGTTGGGGGCACAAGAGGAATATTAACATGACACATTTTAGTCAACGTACAACTGTTAGAACTCCATTACTTGATGTCACTGTATCTTCTATTCTCTACGCTTGGTTAATGATGATGATGATGATGATGACGATGACGATCTTATGATGTTAGCACTATTTCTCATATGGTCAATCAGTTTCTCCATACGTACTATTAACGTTTCGTAACTTCAGATGCTTGACATGTAAACAGCAAAATAATAATGGTAAAAATTGATTCTTACCTACCTAATCCTATAAAAATGTAGCCGGGTTAATGTAGATTTTATTCTCTACAATAGCCTTCAAAAGAGAGGAAACGAATGCTAAAAGAAAAATGAAATCTTGTTTCATCAGGTGGAAATAAAAGATAAGAGTAGTTGATAGATGAAGAGGAAAAAACACTATAATCATTGATACGAAAAAGAAGCGATTATCTTTTCTATCGACGTCAAGACACCAATCAATATATGTATGAATGCATAGACTCTTCTCGAGAGAATCGTTTCTATACTGTGATTAGGGACTTTTGAAATAAATGCAAGGTTGTATTATGTGTTACATGTTATTTATCATTATGTGAAAAAATAGGAGAATATGTAACCTATGGAAAAAGAAGTGAAGTTGCTTTTTTTTTCTTCTTTTGAGCTCCAGATTAAAAAATCGGTGAAAAACTTCTACAACCAATGAATATTGTTTCTTTTTTTTTCTTGACGGCTCACAAAAATCGTATTGTTAATGATAGATAGCACAAAGAGAAAATCTAATCAGAAGCTCACTCTCCATATTCGAATACCTCTATTTCCCAAATGACTAATAGTCAAAATACAAAAAGAAAAAGAACAGAAACAATAATAAATCATTAGAGCGAACATTTACAAAAGAAATCAACAATATACTGAGATATTTCATTTTTCACTTGAATTCATTTTACGTACTTATATAAGATTTTGAAGTGTTGATGGTACGTCTTAATTAACGTCACCCGAGCAATTATTCAGCCAAATAGATGAAACCTAAAACAGACAGAGGAAATCTTTCCACTACAGAATCAAATGTAATTTTATTATAATGAATAAAACGTAAAGATCAATGAATAGTGATCTATTTAATACTGAAAACTGTGTTTTTATTTTCTTCTTCTTTTTTTTTTGCAGAATACATTCATTCGTCTGGTGGTCTATTTAACGGCAATGAAGATGCTTGTAAGAATATGGTGTGAATGACGAGAACTTACACAAAGCGAATCCAGCACAAGAAGAAAAGGGAAATGACGGGTAGTTGGAGCTATAGTAATACTGAAGAGAACACCAGAGAAAAGAAGCGACAAACCAGCGATGTGCACAGATAGTGACATTCATCATAGAAGAACCTCTAGAGAAGCCAAAGAGAGCGTAGAAAGCAAAATTAAAGAAAATAGATATCTATTAAGAACCTTCTACTTGTTATAATAATAGTAATAGATACACTTAACATCAAACTCCTTATGCTCCATGTTTCTCATCTTCTTTTGCATCGGAATATTTACGCATTACAATAATCTTAATAAGAAAAAGAATCCGAACTAATTGTATATATCCACTCTCCTTGTTTCAACAGTTCAATTAATTTCTTTTTCAGTTGACTATGTTTCTATAATTACAGAAAAGTAATGTTCTAGAACGAATTCTATGATCTACGAAATAGTCATTTTTTTCAATAATTGAATAAATCAATATCTATGTATAATAATACCTTCGTCTAAATATATATGTAGGTTTATTTTGGCTGTTGTTCTTCATCATGGTTCTCGTTAGGGAATGTTTCCGGATGTATTCGAATGAAGCATGCAATATGAACAACAATGAGAATATTTTTTCCGTGTTTTAATGATCAACAGTATTTTAATCGAATGCATTAAATTTCTATTACGATTATATTTATAATCCAAAGAAATAAACGTATTGCATGTTAATTAAAAACAATCTGAAATAAAAATAATCATTCAAATATATATATATATAGTTCTTTTAATTGTTTTAAATTGGCAAATAATATATGAATTAAAAATAAGAACAAAATATTATCATATAGTCAATAGTAAAACAATTGGACAATGATCTGAACCATAAACACCTGTTTGATGTATCACATCGCATAGATTTTCTTGTAAACGAGTTGATATTATAAAATAATCTAAACGCCAACCAATATTACGGTTACGAGCATTCCGAAAATAGGACCAGTACGTGTAAGCGTTATGTTCATCAGGATAAAGATAACGAACTAAATCATATTAATAAATGTGAAATTTATATTTTTATGAATTTAATAGATCGATTTTCCAGTTCATTATTTACATGGAGAAATAAATCTCTTAAATAAAGTGTCTGAAGTCATCAAAAACTGATAACTAGGTTAGGATGAAAACAGTTTTCTTTATCCTTTAATTTTGATGGAATATTAGGCAAAATTAATGTGGATAATGGAAAAGCGCTTTTCTTTGTTTACATACTAAATCAAAAGATATTCTCCTTTTCTTTTCATAGAAATGAATTATTAAAATTACTTTTTCAGACTGAAAGCGATCAAAAAAGAATCTTAACATACATGAATCGATGAAACCATCCGAAAGAATTCTAGCAAAATCATCACGTTCTTCTTTTGTAAAACCAGCCGTTTTTGTATTCGACTTTGGATTGGCTAAATCAATACTCTGATGTGAAACATTTAAATCTCCACACCTAGAGTTCAACGATAACATTGATGATCAAACAAAAAAAAAGTATGCTAATATCCTCTTTTGGTCATTAAGGAACAACAGTAGAGTAGATATTAATAAAACATGCAAGTTCTGTGCTTTGCGAGCATGTGTTAGTTCAAGGAATACTTTATCGAACATGACATTGTTCTAGACTAGTTGTGGAAATGTTCATTATTCTTATTCAAGATTCTTGTTAGATATAATTAAAAACAAAATGCAAATTTCTAAATTGGTGGAAGTTCTTAAAAAACTCGTTTGCTTTCCACATGCCATGGGTTGTACTCAACGTTTTTTTTTTGACCAATGAAGCAAGAAACTGAATCAGACCGACAAAGACAATCAATAGAAGCTCGTGTTGTCTGTGTTGAAGGACGTCAATTTTGATAGGATGTTTAGGATTTAGTTGCATGCCTAATTACGCTTTATTAGTATCAGTAAAGCAAAATGAAAATTTTGTTTTATCATAATCAGGACTATTTTTGGTATTGTCTGATTATGACTTGTCATATTTTAAGTCAATAGACATATAAACAAGTTATTTACATACATGATTCATACGAGAAAACCTCGTCTATTCAATGTCAACTTATTTTCATGTAAACTCTGATTCTCTTTGTTTTGTATTTCAAAGTATTGCATTCATTTTTTTTTTGTACTTCCCTCAAAGTATAATACTCTCATATTATCTAACACTTTTCTTAGCCTTTTCATAGACTCATATAATAATCTATCGGCTTCTATATAGAACAGTTAAATTGCTCGATTCATTATTAAAATCTTCTATTTTGGATTAGTGTCAGGATTATTTTACACATTAATGAGAGACATAAGATTTTTTTCACAATACAGCAGGTTTTTAAGTGATGAATTCTATCGCTTTATGGGATAGTTTTCTTTTTAATTTATTCTTTCCAATAGTCTATGCGAATCTCATAAATCGATTGTTGTTTGAATTCATTGTGGTTGCATGCTGCCAATTTAAAAGCCTTGGTACTATCGATCTCATGCATCGTTTGTACGTAAACATGTTTCATTTGGAAAGTTGTACTGCCTTCTTTGAATTTCTTTAATTTGACTAATGTATCAAAGTAATTAAATGCAGAGAGTACACTATAGGATCAGTCTTCCAGATGATCCTGATCACTTGTGAAAGACATATGAGGGCACTTATTAATTAATTTCCCCACTATTCATCATTGAAAGCAACACAAATTTGTGAATAGTATGCCATCGAATAGGATTTGCAAAGCTCAAGAGTGCTAGGCTTTTATTCTGAAATGAAATTGAGAGAGGGACACTTGAATCAAGCATATGGAAATGATGAGTGTGATATTGGAGACAAACATAAAAAAATGAGTCGATCTACAAATGTCATAGAATCGTGCGATAACATCTAATTTTATTCTAATGTTTCTCTACGAGTTGTCATCATGATTAGTAATTGAAGAAAAAAAGAGCCTGTCGTACTATTGTTTATCTGATGTAATCAATTGTTCTTGATTAAGAAAATGAATTCAGTTTTCGACTAGACGTCAAGTCAAAGTTGTTCAGTTATCCGTTGAAAAATTTACTAGAATATCTGTCCGATAGATTTAAATCTTAGCAAGGTATTATTTTTATTTCGATAATGTAAGGATAAACGTGATCATTCTGCATTTTATTCAACAAGAATGAGTTGTTGCATTAATAAACATCATGGTCTTAATTAAACCGTTTTGCCATTGCAATAACTTAGACACAAGAGCGTCGATCTATAGAATTTTGCAAAGCCTATCGCATGATAAAGAATTCTAAATGAATTGTTTTTCTTTCATTGCTCAGTGTGGTAATGAACGTTTGTCATGGCACCCTCATATTATGTACGCAAGTAGTCCATGTCATCGACGAAAATGATATTTTGACACACTTTCAATATGCCATTCTTTAGAAGAACGATAGAACTTTCATTTACTATATTAGTCATATTAAAGATATGCAAGGCATGAGTAAAGACTTTCATACAAACACGACATGCTACAATACTACTAGTGATCATTTATTTCATAGTTGAAATCAATCGTTACGAACAAATTTACAGATGAGGGCAACTAAATAGCTAACAACATTTCTGCTGTTTGAAAAGCTTTCTGTAAAATTGAATTGTTCTATTATTTATATTTAATTCTTCGAGTAACATAGTTATGAATGATTTGAATGACCTCACACTATTTTGCCCATATTTAATATGAGCAATCGAGAAGAAGAGCTACTTACCAAACGACAGGCTTCTTTTTATCAAGTTCTTTAAGATAATTTCTAAATGCTTCGTTAAATTCTTGTCGATATGCTAAACGGACTAATTTTCGACCACTATTCGGAATATATGATACAATAAAATAAAATTTGTCATATTCAGCGGTTATAACACGCCCTTCGTTATCATGCTCAGCTATACCAATACCGTATGTAACATTGATTGGATCGATTTTTGTCAAAAGTCCCACACCAGAGTAACCAGCTAGCGTATTACAATAGAAAAATCATACCCTAGATATGAATTTTAATTTCAAATACCGGTATCGCCTGATAACCAATAAGCTTTATACCCAGTTGGTGTTGCTTCATTTGGAATTTTTTCTTTGTCACATTTTAATTCCTAGATAATGCACAAAAATCAAAAGCAGCAACATAGGGAATCGAACTGAAAAGAAATTATCCATAAATATTATCTACTTGAAAACACATTATATCGGGTTGTTCTTCTTCGATGTATTTTAAACCAGTATTATTTAACCATGCACGAATACCATTTATATTCCATGATGCTAACTTAACATTTGCTTTAGTACCTTTCGCGCATAAACGATCTGATGTTTTTAGCGTCATTGTTACTGGTAATCGAATTTCTTCATCGTCGATTTCTTCAGTTGTTGCTATGGAGCTTGTATCATTGATTAATGAAGTCTTTTTTAAAGTTTTTTCTGGCAAAGAAGCTTTTCTTTTAGTGCCTTTGTTTGGCTGTGATTCTTCAGTGTTACCATCGATTGGAAGTATCGGTTCAACTTTCTCGTCATTTTGCGAATTACATTTTGTCTCATTAGTTTGACGGACTTTCTTTTTCGTTACTTTTGGCATCTAGAAGAACAAATCATTAGATTCCAATGGTACAGAAAACAAATTTTTCCTTGTCACACACAACCAGAAAATTTAAGAAGTGACGATGAGAACAATTCATACACTACACACTAACGTTGAGCAAACAAAAATAGAATTCATATTTTCAATCCCATAATTTTGATTCAAACATCCAAGGTTTTCTATGTCCAAATTTCATTCCAATTTTAGCTTCAGGATATTCATTAGCTTGAGATATCGATGGTGGATCTGGTACGTCTAGTTTTGGTGGATGTCGTTCTAATGAACCAATTCGAAACGGATTCGATGGTACAGGTCGTTTACTATCATGCATGCGAACCATGGAAAAATAACCGGGTTCAGGCCGTTCTAAATTCATTTTATTTCTTGCACATGATTCAAAGGCTTCTTGTTCATTTTTACAACTGAAATTTAGAAACACAAAAGCCTTGATAGAGAAAAACACGTATCGATTCAAATCAAACATACAAATTGAATGACATTTCACCTTCTCGAGCATTATCCAGGCATGTCCAAAATGTCGTAAATGTATCATTACAAGTATCACGTACTTTGCGAAAAAAATCAATAGCACATAAGGATACTTCTTTGCCTTCGGTCAAACATTTTCGTGGATCTTGTTCTTCCTAAAGAAAATTTAGATTCATTTTTTCTGTTTAAAATCATATAAAATATGAATTAAAGATGAATAAACATCAATACAATACGTTGTTTTTTGATTGTCACCGACTGAATCAAAGTATCTACTAATGTAACACAAATTGTTCAACTGCAATAGGGATCAAACAAATCCTGTGATACATTTCAATTCATCACATTAGTCTCATTCCGATGGTGAATGATAGTATTCAGGAAAAGCACTCAGTCGAGAAAATTGTAATTTACTCTAATACAGTTTCAGTTGATTTTATGACTCTTCGTGAATCCACGGATTTCATAATATGTCACGACAAGAAAAGAAAGAATAATTTTCCGAACCATTCTTCTTATGAGATTTTATCTCCTTCCAAGTAAAGATATAGCACTTGAAGAACATTGAACTTTGCTACAAATTTCTGTACGTATTTGACTTTGTCTTGCTTACTATGAGATTTCATCTAGCTTTTTCCACTACCGAATCCAAGTCGAGGCAGTAAAACCAATAGTTCATCGCAAGTGAAACTATTTTTTTGCATTTAGAGAATGATTATAAATTAACGTATACCATACTGGACGAATTTCAAAACATCTATTGTTCGAATATTTTGCCGAATGTTGTTTATGAATGATCTCATTTCAATTTACGTTCCATAACTGTTCTCCCATTCATCAATTCATACGAACCTGTCGACATAGCATGAATTCCTAGAACAGAGAACGATTCATTGTACATTGCAGACGAAAACATGTTGTTTGTTTTTTTTTTCTTTCTTTTAAACTAACTTTAAATTGTAAATCACAATACTTGGCCAAATGAAAACTTCCTGCTCGTAAAGCCGGTGAAGAAATATTTACGACTGGACATTCGAGTTCTTCATACGTTGGTAATTTTAAATCATGAGTAAAACTCATAATGTTCTAGAAAAAAAAAGAACAGAAAAATCAAGAAATCCATTCCTTTTTTACGAAATTCATTTATCATTTATTTTTATAGATATTTAAACAAAACGAAAGAAAAACAAATTCATATACAGGACTAATAAACATACATTATTGAGATGATAAAAAATTGAGATTTTCACACAAATTACACACTGCTGAATATTGCTTGGTAACAATGCATGAATAGATAAAAAGAAAAACAATTCAAGATATAGACGACATTAAATGTCATGGTAAACTAATCTATTTAGTCAAACATTTGTTTGTTCAAAAGATTCTGGAGACACTAATAATTGAATGTGACGCGCTAAACGCACCGTATTTTTTTCTTCGATTATATCTTGTGGAGTACATAAATCAGCCTAAAATTAAAAACCATTTCAATAGAAATCATGCGTTATCAGCAAATGAAAATTGTTCAGCTTAAACAAACGAATATAAAATATAAAATGGAAATTTTTGATCACTGACATGTTTCTGGTTTGTACTGAAATATGCATGCTCACCGATACTAATCAGAGACAACTGTTTAGAAACGATTACATGAGACAAAAGCTTCTTCCTGTGATGAAGTTACATGATGATCGATTGAAACTCTTGAACCGCTAATCGGCCTTCGAAAATGAATTTTCTTTTGCGATCATTCAAATATGCATGATTGAAGTATGCATAAGTTTTCATAAAAATGATTGTTTGTTATTTCCTACCAAAGATTTATTACATCATTCATTCATAATAAATAACATTTGTCTCTTTATATTTCTAGGCAATATTCAAGCTACTGCAATGATGTCATCTGATGGATTCATATCAAAACGTATCGCGTGAAAGCATTAGTTTTCAGTTGCTATCGAATTGTAGAAAGTTAGAGTCCATCAAGATCATCTTCAATTGTAGTCATCACTAAGACTGTCGTATAGTTTTTGCAATCGTAACTGAACAGTTTTTACTTTGTCGATAGACACCTTCAACTAATTTAATTTTTATGCTTGTAGAGGAATTAAATAATAAACTTCAATAGAAAAGTCATTAGGCAACTTTTAACTTGTAAAGAAAATTAGAAGTACATGCGACTATTTCTCTACAGTGAGAAAGTTAACAGATATTAACATGGTAATTTCTTGAGAGTTGTGCATGTGCAAAATTTCAAAAAAAAATAAACTCTTATATGCATGAAATGATTTAGAAATAAAAGCAAAAATTATATTTCTTAATATTGATTACCATTCAATTTAGTGCATAATTATAGATAAATCAAAATATTGGTTCTATTTTGTATGAGATGGCATTCATACATTTAAATTTAGTAGATCTATTAAAAATGGGTTTGAATCACTTACTTCTGGTACGCCTAAGCGACGGCTTGCTTCAATAAAATTCTCAACATTCCTTCGACATTTAGCTAAAGATAATTTTGGCTAAAAATAAATATTTTTAATCGTAGTTCAATTGATAGTAGTGCATGTGTATATCTTACGACTGCTTGTGAAGGTACATGAATACTTTGTACAGCTCGCGGACGAATTTGATTAATAAAATGACAAAGAACAACGCCATCACTAAGTGCATAACTTATATCATCGGGTAGTGCCACTTTAACACGTTCTTCAATTGTCTAAAAAAGTGGACATTGGCAAGTGAGAATTACAATAAGTGTCATATTTTATTGAAGTTAACAATTCTACATTTATATTCTCTAGTTACTTGAGAGTATCTTAACTTCGAGTAGCACTCTAAATAGATCGTATATTATAAAACGAAAAGAATGCCCCATTTTACAGTTAGGAAACGGCATGAAATACACTATATTGATTAGAGACATGCAGTACTAAGTTTGTTTTATTTGATATCAATTTTTAGAATGCGGATTCAAAATTCATGCGTAGTCAATCTTTTCAGTAATCATGATTCGATTCAGTCCACAGACGAATACAACTCTTTACATTTTCTTTTCAGTCTTTATAATGTATACGACGGCTCATTGTAAAACATAAAACAAAATCAAATCTTTAAACATTAAAATTAGAACTAGAATTAAACAATATAATCTTTGCTTTCATTCACAGTTTCGAACGATAGAGGAAATAATATCGTAGTAAATATTTCGAGAACTTCATTTTTATAGCATTTAATTACATGTGAGTTTCATCTGAAAAAATTCTTGGAAAATTCAATCTACCTAATTATATCAACAGAATATGTTCCAGTCACGCTTCTAGAAAAGTTTCAAATCTAATTAGATTGATTTAACCCTGTAACTCTACCGTGCATCTTTCTAGAATAAGCGTATTTAAAATTATATGAAAAATTACTTTTTTCATTTGCTCTATTAAGATATAATCTTCTTTTGCTTGAAGCAAATGACGACGAATAGTGAAGGCTGGATTAATTCCCGGGCTATCTAATGATGATTGTTGATGCTGTCCATTTGTTAATGAACTCACTAAATACATCAGATATATTTTCTGTTTATTCTCTCTAAAATGTTCATGCTTACTTCTCGGTTGCATATGGAAACCAGGCATATTTCCAGTAGCAGACTAATTTATAAATAAATAAAATTCAATAAATCATAGAATAAAAACAATCAGCTATTACATTTATTTGACGATCATCAAAATAACGTAATTTAGCTAGACGAGTATTTTGTGGCGATAAGGATGAATCAGATGTATCCTTAAGAAAAAGAAAATTTAGAACGATAAAATAAATTATATTGATCAATATTTCTATACCGTTCGTGCATAACTATTTTTTGGACTTGCCATTAAACTTGGCGAAGATATACTTGAAAAAAAGTAAGAACAAGATGTTACATGAGGAAGATCGATGCATTCTGATGTCTTACGTTGATTGATCCATTGTTTCTGAACTTAAAGTAAATTGTCTATTAGTTATTATTGTACTATCATATTGTATGGTTGAACCATTGGGTAAAGTTTTTTGTTGATAATAATGTTTGATATCATTTCCACCGGAGATTAAATTAGGTTCAACACTAGCAGCACGATTAGATCGTTTAGAATATTCGTCTAGTGTTGCATTTTCAATGGATGTTGAACGTTGATATGAATTTTCATCTGTATTTTTATTATGTACAGAGTTAATTAATATTGACTCGTTGAAAAGTTTGCTAGCTGTTGTTGGGTCATTCGTTGACGATTGACGTGCTAAGGTGGTTTTATTTAGCGATAACCGTGAACGTTGTTTTTGATAATCATCTTTCGATGAAAAATTAAATAATTGTATGTTTTTACTACGAAAAATTATGATGAATAATTTATGTTGTTTAAGTTTGTAGAAAATATTTCAATATTTATTTACCTGTTCTCCATTTTACGTCGAGCATCTTCACGTTGTTTTTCCATTTTAGCTAATTTTTCATCGTGTAATCGTCGTGCTAATTCACGTGCTTTTGCTCTCTATTCGCTTGAGAAACATTAAAATGCACAAGTCTACTTGAATAGAAATCTTACTTGAGTCTCTGTTTCTCCCAGCTGTTGTAATAAATGTCGTTTTAATTGTTGCGCTTGATTCTTTTTTCTTTCATAGTCAGCTTTTTGCCTAGCTAATTCCTAGAATGTAAAAAATGAATCGATTAGTTTTTAAATTAATTTTTATAATTCTAATACTTTTGAAAATTCATCGGCCAATGTAAGCATCAGAGTTGGCTCAGCGCGAAGCGTATGTTCATGGGACACACTTATTACAGAATCATCCTAAAAGAAAAACGATCGATTCACTAATAAACACAAAACAAGCATAGAATAATGCTCTTCTTACGTCACCAATGGTCTTCTCACTGCCTTCAGTAGTTAAATAACCTGAATCAGATGGTACCACTGTTTTCGTTGTTCTTTTTATAGATGGTGAAATCCTGGAAATACAATAATATGAGTTCATTCGATGGATGTGAACTTTAAAATTAACTGCCTATCTTTTTAATATCATAGTTCAACTGATTACGTTAGATTTCAATGAGTTATGGGTTTATGAGAGAATGTATTAGCTTTCTGTCAAGACTATCAATTCCAATTTTTACTTGATATAAAAATCGCATCATGATCTTAATGACAAACGATCATCCGGTAAGTTTCACAAGTTCTAGATAAATACTCGTCGAAATATTTACGCAATATTACTCCAATGATTTTTCATGCAAACTAATAGTATAGTGAATTCTGAGACATTTCTTAAACGTGATTATGTTTCGAGCTTTGAAATGACGGAAGTCTCAATTTAATATTGTAGCCCAATTAGATACAGCCTAGTTTCGCAATCAACCAAACCGTACTCTAACATTTTTAAATCAAAGTAGTTATTCAGCACGATGTATTCATCCTAAAAATACGGAGACCCTTAGTCAATCTCTTTTGTCTTGTTTTTAATAAAACCGGTAACCATGTAATTTTTTAAGACGACTAGCGTCCTACAATTTGATGGGCTCTACATAAGTCTTCAAGAGAATTTTATACAAGATTTCTTCGAATGTGTCATTGAAAACGAATTTTCAGTTCATTTGTTTTCAAATCTCGATATCTACTCATATAGAATATGTTGATTAACAGTTTGAAATAGATCCGTCGATGAATATCATTGATTAATGTGTACTGAAGGGACAGTGCTAAGAAAATTTCGCATACAGTCCAAGCTGGATTCGACATTCAAGAAGTACTTCCCAATATTTGTCTACTTTAACAGACAGTTTGCACAGTGCACAAAGCCAGTACATAATTCGCAGTGTCAAATACATTGATCAGAAAACTAGACACGGCGAACATTTCCCCAAAACATACTGAAAATACGTGAAGAGACCTATCTTTGGCACATCGCGACTCATATTCTCAAGAAGAATGGATTATGTAAGTTGTCAGGTAATCAATAGCTATTCTCATTCAAGGCTTTGTGCTCGATTAGAAAACATTCCAATCCATTCTTGTATCTAATGTTCCTTGTCTATTAATGTGTTGTTTGTTATTTTCTCTCGAATTTACTACGATATTTCTCTAAGAACTTGAGCAATTCTTTGTTAATAGCTTTTCCCTCTATAAACTATAGTATAACGCGATAGAACGAATTGTCAAGTGGATAGTTTTAGCTTTTAACGTTACCTTGCTGTTTGATACGAAAATGGATTTTTATATTTTTCATTGATTTCATGTTCAGTTAATATTCCACGTCGTTTTTCTTCTTTCATTGCTTCAATCAAAAGAAAACGCATGATATGAAGTAAACCGAGAGTACAAATCTAAAAACATGAACCAGTATTATTTTTCTTATTCTTTTTTTACTGCATTGATGTTAATTTCTTACTGATGCTGGTGGAATTTCTAATGGATTATGTTCAACATTGAATTCAATTAAGCTATTCATTTCACGCAAATTTAATGGTAAACGAAGAATACGATTATACGAACAATCAAAGTGAATTAATTTTAATGCACATAATTCTATAGAAATCAACAAAGAAAAGAAGCTAACATTCAGTAGTAAAATAAATAGAATTCAATAATGGCTAATAGCTTTTTAATTCCTTAGATACATCGTTTTTGTTCATGCAGAATCATTTAATTTGTTTTCTCTTGTTCCCGAATAAGAAGAATGACAAAAAGAGACAAAGCATAAGATTCGTAAAGCAATACCTGACATGATCAACGAAAATTAACTTAATGGAAGACTATTCAATATTTTTTTCATGTACATTTTTAAACTGTGTCACATAGTTTGTTTACCTGTTGGTAATTCAATAATCATATTTCGCCGAATATTCAATGATCGAAGAGTTGATAGTGTTCCTATCTGATAGGGTAATTGTGTTATATCATTGCAGCTGACATCCTGTAATTGTTTTTGAATACAAAAACGAAACACTAGTTAAAACAGCAACTGATTTAAATGAAAAGAGAAACATACTAATTCGATTAATCGTTTTAGTTGGCCGATTTCTTCCGGTAGAGAAACTAGTTTATTATTATTTACAATCAAAACTTCTAAATTCGGTAGTTTACATAGTGCTGGTGGAATATAAGCCAGTTGATTTCGACTATAAACGAAATAAATAAAAGAGTGGAGACGATATCGTTGTCAAAATATAAACCTTAAATCAAGAATTTGAAGCATATGATTTTGAACGATCTGTTCCGGAATTGATTTAATTACATTATGATAAAGATTTAAGCGTTCAAGAGAAAAAAATGAGCATATTATCCGTGGAAATTCAACAAAACGATTTCGAGATAGATCTATGAATAGATGAATATGTTTTAGTTTTCTATTATGATAAGATATAAAATAACAAACCAGCTATAACTGTATCCGATAGATCACATTTATAGTTAGGAAATTCAGGAAGCGTACGACCATTTAAATTAAGTTCACCTGTATGACTTGCTTCATCAAGTGCACGTTCAATACTTCGGTTTAAATTATTTATTGATATCGTTTTATTTTTATTAATAGAAACATTAGCTGTTGAATCAAGAATTACAGAAGATGATGTGGCCATGCATACGTATGCGAGATTTGTATTTTAATACTGCTTATTAACTATTGATAATGAGAGCATATTTATGTAGAATTCTGCTCACGGTGTAAGGATATGCATTTTATTTATGTTATTTACTTGCGACATGGAAATGCAAGAACACAGAAAGACCAATAAGAATCGCTCCGGAAGAGGTCACTTGCTAGAAAGATGATTTGTTATATAGAAAAAAAAAGTCAACTACAAAGTAACCACAGTGATAAAATTTTCATCAAGTCATCAGCAATTTTACCATTGTCGATACACAGAGTATGATCGGCAATGTCTTCGTTCTTAATATTCTTGTGCATTAAATTCAATTATTTTAAATATATACCTACATTGTAAATATTTTATTGCGTACGATTGATAGATTTTCATGTCCGTGAAATTAGAAACGTGATATTATTGATTTCGATTTCATGATTAATTCACAACATACGAAAATGCTTAGAGGAGAAGCAAGCTAGTACAACAGTAGTGAATTTAACAATCACAAACTAATGATTGAATGAATACTTTTCATTAAGAAAAGAAAATCGAGGAGCACATTACATAGAACGAAATATGAAGCTTGAACAGAATGAAGATCATTCGGTCTATTATAGTTCTGGAAATATTCATTGAAAAAGATTTGGATTCGAAAATTTCAGAGACGATGAACTTTGTCGGCAGACTGTACATTTTCAAGATGTGCTTATAAATCGCTGAAGGCATAACGAATGGATCTTATCTCGTATGTACAATGAAATATTAAACGATTTAAGTTTGAGGAGACTGCTAGAAAGTTCTCAAATATTTGTTAATGCATAACGTTTGGGTATTCTTTTTAAAAGAAATGTTTAAAGTAGTCTGAGTTATATTTGATAGTGTTTCATCATTTCCTAAACTTCTGGCTCAGGAATATGCATCCAGACTATATGTAAAAGCAAAACTTGGAACGAATAACACATGAATCATAGCTGAGTGTTCTTTTCTGTTTGATAATAATTTACACGGAGAATAATATCTTGTTATCGACTGTAACTTAAGAAACTATATTGCCCCCAAGAAAGACTTGCTCTATCAGATAGCAGAACAGCAGTTGAATCTAATTGAAAAACGAGAATTTACATATATGTACGTATAAATATGACTGAATGGCAAGTTTTAGATATAAATGGCAGGAAAAAATGCCAGTAGACCTAAATGATTTAGGAGTAGTAGATGTTATCATAGTCTACGCATGTACTACGCAGCAGTTGGTTTTTCAATTCTTAATTAAGCATTAATACAGATGTAGGCCGTACAAATACTTGTCATTTTTCCTATCAGAGTTATTTACTATTAATTAGAACTTTTCACAGGTTTCTATGCGTTTTAGTAAAAATAAGCTCGAAAGTACCCGATAAACTATTCATAGAATAAATGTTCTAGTTCGGTGGCAGGATGTGGATGTCAAAAACTTTCTTTGAGTTAGTGCATGGGTTTCAGTCTCACTTTCATCTGCCCAAGTCGAGAAATCCGGGCTGGATTCTCCAGGAACGTGGAAGCAGTATTCCGTCCGGAAAGACTACGGATTTTTCCGGAGGTTTCCTGTCGTTTCCTACCGGAAAGATCAGGGAATCAACAGAAGGACAGGGGAAAAAATGCCAGCAGTTTCCGGTGTCAGGATCTTGCCATTTCCTGACGCAGGATTTCCTCGTTTCCTGTACCCGGATCCTGTCATTTCCAGCGCGAAGATCCTGCCGTTTCCTGGTCCATAACGGAATTATTGTTTGACATTACATAGGGTGGTCCAAAACTGCTATCGATCACTAGTTTGCAAATCGTGTCCATCATTATCTTTTCCCGTAACCGAAGTCACCCATCCACTATAAATGAGCCATTATATTTAAATCCTTTTATTCTCTTTATATCATGACACGAGACAACTGCGTGTGGGTGTGGGCATCTCTGTGGGTGTCAACCTATGAAGCGTGTGGAGATTCAGAAAAACGTCCCTACATCCATCAACTCTTACAAGCTCGAAAACCCACATCCAAACACTCTTTCTTGATTTCTGCATTCAATCTTACAAATTATTCGACGATGAGCACCAATTAAACTCTGCAACTACGTATCGAATGTAATCAACCGTTTCCTCTACGCGAAATAAAAAAGGAGTGAAAAAGACACTTCTCATCAAGAAAGTAAGCATGAGCAGGATCGTTTTGCTAATTCTTGATTTATGCATTCAGTCTTAAAAAATAATTGAAGGATGTACTCTATTTCTTGCTTTTACGCCATCCTAATTAGTGCTGAACTGTATTTACGTTACGGAGGAAACAGGTGCAAAAAGAGCATTTTGATCAAAAACGTGAGCATGAGCATCATTTTGAGTTCTATGCTTATCCAACGACTATATATAAGGCGGCGTCGTCCGCCGTTCACTTCGTTTCGTCGAGACGTTGGCTGGGGGAAGTTGACTGAGTGTGAGCATGGGAATGATTTTTTTTGCTCATGCATGATTTCTGCATTGAATCTCACAAATTATTGAAGGACGAACTCGATTTCTTGTTTCTACGTCTTCCTAAATTGTCCTCAACAGTTTCTAGTTTACGAAATAGAAAAAGGTGAAAAAGGAGCATTTTGAGCAAAAAAGTTAAGCATGAGCTTGATATTAATTTGGAATTTAAGAATATGAATACGGTATTATTTCAATAATATTGATGGTGTTCGGTATTCATCTCGGTACTGCTCTTAGTACCGATGTATGTGCAATAGGTCCAGAACCCATGACAATGAAATCCCTTTGTTGATACCTTTTTCCGTATGCAAAAAAACTAGCCGAGTGTATCAGCAATGGACTTTTTTCAAACTTTAGCGCCGTATAGGTAATTTGAGACGGGGAGACCGAATTTCGCATGACTTTTTGCAAACTCGATTTTTATTGATTCCTGACTACAAATATGGTTTCTGGTGAAATAGATGCGAAATTAGGACTGCCCATGTCAAAGAACCTATGGCTAGTTTTTTTTGAAAAAAGTCCATGGCTAATAGATGCGAACCATTTCTGAGCGTACTTAAAACGGATGACCTTAGGTGTTTCATAGTCATCGGTTCAGGAGGCATAGCGGATGTATCGGTACTAATAGCAGTACGAATACTAATAGTAATACCAATGCCGACACCAATACGAATAGGAATGGGAATAGCTATAGCAATTACAATACCAATACTAATAACAACACCAATACAAACAGGTTACCAATCACCATATCAATGCCAATACGAACACCAATATCAAAACCAACACCGATACCAATAGCAATAGCAGCAGCAAAATCGATAGCAGTATCAATACGAATAGCAATAAGAGCACGAATACGAATATGAATACCAACACCAATACTAATACCATCAATACCAGTAGCAAGTGATATTCTATGGTACTGGAACTGATGACATTGATCTTGACGGATACTAGTATTAGCATTGGTATTGATGGT
>OENT01001601.1:0-38754 GCA_900239685.1 Rotaria macrura
GAATGAAATCGTTTTGGACTTTGTTTCACGGAAAACAAATCTAGGTATATATCCATTGATGAACGAAGAAAATATTTGATTTTACTACGTCTTCTCTATTGTGACAATAGCTTGAGAAATGGCTTATCGTTTATTTTCTAAAAAACAGACTCAAAATCAGATTACTTAAACTGCTGCTAAGATAATCACAAACAGTCAATTAAATTTGATATTTTATGACTAAATTTTCGAATCTCAACGCTCTTTACGACTTTTGAAAGGTTAAGACTGAAGAAAATTGACTTTTATCTGTGCCTAAAAACATCGAATGTAGAAATCTAGGGAATTATATCAGATTAAAATATTTTCGATGCGCCAAAAAACTGATCAATTATAATCGATGGATTTGTTGAATCTTTCAAAATCGACTAGTTGTTCTGCATCTATCTTTTAATGTGAACAGTTTTATTTGTTTAAACCAACTAAGTTATAAACGGAGTTCAAATTTGATTCACGATGGGTTCATGTCACCATAGCAGTGAAAAGCATTCAATTGTTGCAGGATGTGGGTGTGACTATAGGTCTCTGGTTCCCTATCATACATACTCTCATGCTCATCCTATTCCATCAGAATGCTTTGGAAAAGTAGTTTTTCACTGATTGATGAAAACGATTTTCATATGAAGTAAGCAACATGATGAATCTACTAAGAAGAATAAATGCAGCTATAGTATTTCAGAGATCTTAAATTTAGTATCATATGAGCTTTCGACCTACTATGTGTTCATTATCAGATAAACCAAGAACGCACACACAAAACTTCACACAACCAAAAGAAAACATACAGAAAACATAAAGAAATTAAGAAAATTTTGCATTGGCTTACAAACAAGTAGCAAGGAGCGGTATACATAGAATTTCCAGGTTGTAGTCTTTGCTGTGTTTTCATGGTTGTGCTTATCTTGTCTTTTTTGTTCTTTTAATGTTTTCTTGTGGTTGAGAGACGTTTTGTGCTTGTGTTCTTGGTTTATCTGATGATGACCGCATAATAGGTCGAAAGCTGATATGATAATAAATTTAAGATCTCTGAAATACTAGCTACATTTATTCTTCATTACTTACATATTTACATTTGCCCATCAAAGAACAATTTTCGTGAATCTGCTATGGTAGCAGAATACAGCAAGCCGTCTTTATCTTCAAAAGAATCTGAGAAAATTCGAATCGTTTGATCTTGAAGTTTTGATAGCCAATGTCAAGTTTTGGTGACATAGAGGTTCTGATAAGTATATTGCTGAAGGCATAAATGAAACAGGAGTTAATGACTTGTTTGTTGACCATAATGTTGAATTGGTGTTTTTCAATTTATCGTGTTTCTGTTGAATGTCCAAATACTTTGAATTATTTCCTTTCACTATAAATAAATAAATATATATATACATATTTAGTAGGAAAAATTAAAATCCAGTTTAGTTTTAAATTGAACTAGGAAAAATTAAAATTTTAATCCGAACTATCCATAGCTGACTAGTTTATAATGAAATATTTTGATCTCAACTAGTTCAGATTGAAATGTCTAAAATTAATTCCAATATGCAAAAAAAATTAATTTTTTTATCATAACACGAAATGAGAATTATAACACAGGAACAGTAAACTTGAACGAAGGAAAAGAAAAAAACTTAACAATTTTTACATTTAGAACTGTTCCCACCATGACATTCAGAACAACTTTTTCGATCTGTTTCCTTACGTTGACATCAATTCGTGTCACAATAACCATTACAGTTCCATGTATCAGCCGCTCTGAAATTTTTATAAATTTGACACACTTGTATAAATGTAATAGAAGTTAATGAATCTACGTTGAGAATTCATAATACTGTGAAATTGGATGCTGTCATGTCTAGAAAAACTGTTGCTTGGAAAGTTTCTTTTATGGTGCACTTCATGGTTGCAACAGTATAGTAAACTTTACCATCTTGATATTTGGAATCAACTATTTTACATGGAAGTATCGTTGAAGAAGTATTTGTGCGATCAACATCGGATACTTTCAAACCAACAATATCTCCAACATGATAAGTTCGTTGTCTTTTAGGAGGCTCACTAATATATTTTGTGAGTTGTGAATGAGCATTATTCAAATAACAGTCTTCAGCGTGTTCATGGATGTGTTTGTGACGATTAACAGCAATGGATTCAGATTTTGATCCAAGAACATTGGACAAGCAGTTGGTCGAAGCGACAAATTCTTCATGGTCAATGTGGAAATCTGAACGTATATCTTCTTCATTTTTCTGTTCTTGTTGATCACTCGTATTGGTCGTTGATGCTCTATTGATATCTTCTGGTTCTTCATTAGAATTATTCGTTTGTGGATCAATCGGTGAATCTTCAATATCATCTACTTGTTTTATCATTTCAAATATATCAGCTGGTAAATCTTCTTCAAGTATAGCATAGCTTGGTTCGACCGGTTGCTCGCTTTTCAAATGAGTTTCGATGCATTTCCAAGCACGGTCGTCCATCCATGGTTGTTGTCCGAAAACAACTTCGAACGGTGTTTGAGTAGTGGTTCGAGATACACTTGTATTCATAGCAAACATAACAGGATCCAGTTCCGATGGACAATCAGTAGTAACATTTGCAGCAATCATTTTCCCAATGATTGCTGCACGACAACATTGCCTCTTTCGACCAGTCCTTTTGATTGAGGATGTCTTGGTCGTCCATCGATTATCAGCAATCCTGGCCATGATTTTGTTAAATCAATAATGACATTGACCACAAATTCCTATCCGTTGTCCGATTGTAATATTCTCGGCGGTCCAAATTGATAAAAAAATAGACTTTACTATTCCGGCAACATTAATTGCTTCTTTTGAAGCTAATGGATAAAGCCAAGAATATTTTGAAAAGTGATCTTTTGTGTGAAATATCCATTTAAAACCATTGTGTTCAACACTTCTCATATCTACTAAATCATTTTTCATACTCGTCATAAATCCACCGATATTATTGGTTTTCCACTAAGTGACTTTGGACAATTCCTTCGACTAGCACAGTGGTCGCATAATCCAATGAAAATTGTCACAGTTTTGAGTCAAACGAAAGAATAACGACGATTAATCTTAGACTAGAAACGAAGAAATAATTCATGAACTTCGTCTGAGCATCTAAGCTTACGTTGTACCACGTTTTGTCTCTGCCCAAATGCCCAACAGCTGTATGCCATTCATTGATTTTTTCAAATAAATTTTCAAATGTCACCACCGGTAATTTTTTTCCATGGGTACAAGATGCTATCTAGTTTACCTATTTTCACCAAATCAAAGTGCTGCTTTGCCCAAAATTTAAACTGTCCCTGGTTTTCTCCTTCGGCGTTCTTCAGAATCTCCATAACTTGATTGTAAATCCCCGTCTTAATCAAATATTTGCTCTTTTTTTTGCACCGAGTGTTTTCACGAATTCGGTCACTTTCGTGTAGAATGCTTGCTCCATTCTGTTAACACACACTAATGAATTTTGTTGAATTTACTATTTAAACTTTCAACAATAAAGACCCAACCATTTCAAATTGTATTCAGTTATTTACTTGTGCATGGAAGTTTTAATTTTACACATTTCAATCTGAACTAGTTGAAATCAAAATGTTTCATTATGATCTAGTTAGCTATGGATAGTTCGGATTAAAATTTTAATTTTTCAATTTGAGATCAAAATGTTAAACTCGACTAGTTCATTTCGCAATGTATTTCAATATCAACTAGTTGATATTAAAATTTTGAAGTCAACTAGGAATAATTAAAATTTCAATCTGCCCTAATTCGATTTAACACTTAACTAGATTTTAATTTGTCCTGCGACCTATACCCATACATATATGTAAATGTATTGATATATTACAGGAACTGTATTCGATAAAGAAAAAGAATGGGTGGATAAGATACATAATATACATGAATTCTGTGTAGAAAAGAAAACGAGGGCAGACTAATTCATTAATAGAGGAACACAAGAAGATAGACGATGATGGTTGACTAACGATTATATATGAATGAGGCATCCTTATAAAACGTGGGTACATCTTCTCTGAAGTAGAGAACCACTTCTGTTAAAGCGCACACAAACTCAGACCCTATATTCTCATTTTGATTCTAACCAAAGTCAATGCCATCAAAATTTAGGAAAAAATATGCGTTTTCACATATTTCTGTTGGTTCATTTATGAACTCATTATTGATCATCTACTTCTTTAGGTCCTCTTATCATCTATAGCATCCTATACTGTAAATAGAAGTAACTTCATGATTTTCCTCTGTCAAAAAAATCGTATGTTTTCCTTTTTCTACTTGTTCTTTATTTTTCTCCTTACAAAGAATACACTAAGGGACACACATTTGCCTGTCCTTCATATCGCACGCACCAATACTTACTATTATTTTTTCTTCAAGTGCTAAATTAGCCGTTATCTCCTTATTACAAATGTTTTCTTTCTTTTCCATGTTATCTGGTGTCAGAAAAACACACACACAACATTCGCACATAGACACGTATATAGACGTCTGTATATATGCATATGTAAATCTTGGTACCATTATTCATAGAAGTAAGTATCAGCTTATTTCCTAATGCTTCCTCTTCAAACTGGCATGCATCGCAGTAGAAAAAATAGAGAAAAGTATAAAGAATATCGGCCAAGTCAAAAATTTCAAAACCATTACTTTTCCGCTAGAAAAAATGAATTTATGTTCAGATTTACTGTTGCTATGAACGACATTCTTGACACAAGCATGGCATATTATGAATACTGTTGAAAATTTTCTATCGTTCTGCATATGTACGTATATTTTAGTCCGTCCGTTATGCATATCATTGAGAAAAATCAAGCAAAATGACGACAGCCTCGCCATCAAAATCCCTCACCTTTGAATTTTTAAGTGTCACCATAGACTCATATTCTGACATTTTTATCATTCTACAATTTCCTTTTCGAAAAATAAATCATGTATTCTTGGCATTTTAAACTTTTCTACTACCCCATATATTTATCTATAACATTACATTCATCTGTGGAGTAACGCTTTTAAAATCATAAATGCAATCGTAATTTACAAGCAATAAAAATTTGCATGTTATTGAGAAATCTTTAGTTGTTTTGTTTAACTATTTTTCTAGAAGTCGCTTTGAATAAATTAGATTATAAGTTTCGTTAGCGCTTGAAATTCTCTATCCTGTCCGACAGTTTTGTTTCGCCTAACTTTGATCTGCTTCAGAATAATTCGAATACTATGGAGATACCTTCTTTGACACGCTCAGAAAGAAAACATCTATTTTTATTAGTTCATTAGTATTTATTTTGAAATCTCAGAATGATTGAGAATGTGAAGTGTGATGACGGAATATCATCAATGTTCAAAAGTTTATTTCCATTCTGATAACGAAATTGAAATAAAAAGCAATGTATTATTAGAAAAAGCTTGTTTCGTCCATTTCTTATCAGAATAATCTCCATTAAACTTGAACCATTGTCCAAGAAATACATGTAAGACAATAGAATATATGTAGGATAATACACGATTTCAACCCTCGTCAGAATTTATACCTTTTAATGTTTAAATAGTTATTATAATAGTTAATATTCTTTACAAAAAGTAAAACAATAACAGCTTTTGGCATTGTCAAATGAGAATGCATCGAGGAAGAAACAGCTGAGCTTTCTGATTTGAAATTAAAAGAATTGGGAAAATTAAAAAATTTAATATAAAAACACCCTTAGTTATTTCGTTTTGGGCATTTTTAGCGCTTTCAATAAGTAACTATATATTCTTACTAACTGGCTAGGGTAGAAACGTGAGTTTTCGTCACCACAAGACTTTGAATACCTTACTTCTCCAGTTTGAGAAATACCATGATTGTTTTATCGAGATCGTTGCATTCTTATCGAATATCGTCAATTAAGACTATTAGGCCAATGCCCACTTCAATTCTTGCGATTTCCACAAGAAGCCATAGCTTTTGTAAGAAGACGCCTTTGTAGACTTTTTTTCGAAACCTTTTTATTTACTTGATTAGTCATCTAACTGCACAGATAGTTAAAGAGTGCGGATTCTTGAAACTTTTTCTTAGGTTTTCAATAAGTTACATGTGATTTTGATGTAGGAATATAAGATTTTCTAAATAAACATCCTCAAATACGTTTACAAGTAATTTTCAATGAATGCTTTCTATTAGTTATTTTATTCGCCGTTATGATGGATTGTATTAAATAAAATTATTGTAAAGCTTTCTATGGATGAATATGTTTACATTGATTCATTTCTATAGACAGAAGTGTATTTCATGTAAAAACAAGGCGTTCGACGATATGTATTACTTTTTGGATGTTCGTTGAGTTCATTTTGCGACATAAACAGCACAAGAGCTGCTCAGTTAAAAGAACTCTCTTCGCACACACCTATTCAAGGTTCTGCCGTAAAACTACCTACGGCGGCCGACGGCTATATACAGCAGTAAATATCACACATCCGATCGTACCTGCGAAAAGGTGATTGAATATCATCACACTTTCGGTGTGAATAACGAGTAGATTTACCACATATAATACGACTTCATATGAGCATAACACTATCGGTACCAAACGGACGAAACATAGCATGTTTACAGCCTGCTTAATTATGGAACCGGATCGATGATTTTGATCTTGATATTCAAGCGCTCGTATCAAATTTCAATATTCCAGAAATACACATTTTCACTGAATTGATAATATTCATAATGAGGCTTTCTTTTCTATGCAATTGAACAATTTTTTTTACATGTATCCACAAACAGACAGCAAGGGGAAATGGGTTTTGAAAACGATAACTACTTTGTCTTTTAATCAATTAAAATCAATTAAATCAAGTCCCTTACATATTCCATTCGTGTGATAAGATGTAACAACCAGTACTTTCTAATGTTGAGGTAACAGTATGAATATATTTAGTAATTAAGAAATATTCTGCTCATGTTAGTAGAGCCATCTTCTTGTGCCATTGCCACTGATGGTTATTGAGAAGATCAGTAAAGTGTATTCATGGGTACGTTTACTCATACTCTATCACTGGTATCGTGAGAAGTCAACTTTGTACTAACTATAGTGAAAACAATTGTCAACAAAGACTTAAGATGAGCCCTGCGTCAACGCTAACACCCAGCATCTCTCTTATAACGTGAAACTTACCTCAAATTATCCATACGAACATCCAGAGAAATATTCAATCTTGTCATATATGTATGATTCAATTAGTTTCTTCGGATATAATTGTCTTGAAAAATCCCTAAATACTAAGGTAGCTTTAATGCAAAAGTCGGGCGTGTTTCTCTGTTCTCGATTTTTTACAACGTTCGATTTAACGCGTCATTCTGAATCCGAATACATATAGTATCCACAAAAAACTATTTTTTGATTAAAAAACAATTGGAAAAACTGCAAAAATCAAAAGTAAAAAAAACAGTAATATTTTGAGAAACACGTCTTCAACTCCTTTATAAAATTTGCTATTGCTCTGACAGATTTTTTTCTTAATCTATTTGATAAAATGATTCTAAAATTTTTATTATTTATCATTAGGTTCTTGAACGTATTTTTGAAGAAAATTTCGTTTATATCAATAAGATAAACAGACACTTTTGCCTATGAGAAGGTATTGAGTCAATTTTAAGTAGAAATAGAAACTTTCTTTCAACTTACTTAAATTCATCACATTTTACAAAAATAATTTATGGATTTTGTTCCTTTAACTCTTTTCCTCTGCTGACATAGGGGACTCATTTTCTTGAAATCTCTACTGCAGTCAGGCATTCAATAAAGGCAGATTTCGGGGTTTTCCCACAATTTAAGACACCGAATCTTCTGTCAAGTTCTACTGTGAAATGTTTCCTGTGTTGTATCATGTTCCATATTTGTTAATACTTTTCTATTAGAACTTTCTTCAGAAGGCCAAGGTGATTTTAAAGATTTTTATCTGAGTTCTCATGATGTTTTGAAAAAATATGTCGTTTTGGAGATGACTTTATCAACATTTTCCGCTAAAACGTCATAAGTCTATACATATTTTGATAAAACTACACTGATGAAAGTTCATAATTAACAAAGAATTATTTAATTGAAGGTGATTGAGCCTTCTATTGGAAGGAAGAGTTTAGAATAGTTCAAAGTTATGTTTCACTGGTTTTGATACTAGGTTTCAGTGAAATTGATGTAGGTTCAGTTTTTTTAATATAAGTATTCTATAATGACAGTCCAATTCACATATAGGCTCCTAAAACATTGATCAATTACAGCTGCCTTATCAATATAGTATCGTATCATTCATTCATATTGTATTCTCTGTTACAAATAGTTTTGAAGAGACATCATATTGTGTAAGAAGTCACGTTCTCCTCAAGTCTTCTGAATTTTGAACTTTTATTGTGAGAATGTTTTTTATCTAATATCATATCGCAAAAGTGAGAAAAAGAAAATGTCAAGCTGCAGCGTTAGTAGAAAGAAGATAAGACAATGATACATTCGTACGACCCAATGACAACAGTGATGAGGGTGGCGTGTGAGCTTTCGTTAAGATGACTTGCATGCGATCTTACGAAGTTGATTTTTCCTGATGGGCACACACACTAGTAATATCTGTTTGGTAGAATAGATGAAGAGAGAAAGAACATGGACAAAAGACTTTGAAGCATGCCTCTTTTCTTTGTTGTCAGACGACCGAAAGGGTCCCAAAGGTTTCGAATAGGAACCGACCCTTCCCATGATGACAACGGCTAGTGTATAACGAAAAATTAAACTTTGGTAAACATTTCATCAGGAACTGTTCTCAAAGATCAACTTCAAAGTGTAGGAATGTTGTTGGAACACACTATCCAGTTTTTAATGAGTTGAATGATGTTAGACGATATGAAATATGCCATAAGAATTAATAAGAAATATAATGACTGTTAATGATTACGTGAAAAATATTGTTTGTTTTTTAAAAGATTCTTGTTTTACTGTTCTGTCTAAAGGCACTTGGATAAAAATACTTACCATATTATTTTGTAAATTATTGCCGGATACGTGACTTGTATCGAAATTCAGAGAAAACAAAATTTCGTTGGCAGGGCAGACTATTCTGTTTCTAGACCCCTTGGATATCCCCACTCACACCTTAGGACAGTCGAATCCAAAAAACCAAGCTCTATTCGTGGTTTTGTCTCTTTAGTAAAATAACAAGAGCTACTGTTTTTTATATATGTATTTGTATAAAAAGCATCGCACACTGTTGACGAAGACTGAGCACTCTTGCTTTTGGTTTTAGTAATCGAAAAAATATCTGACATTATGAAATTATCGATCTATCGATGATTCCCTTTAGGATAAAAATATGTAGAGAGATCATCACACATCATGGAATCATTGTATTGTTGAGGATAATAAAGAGCTAAAGGCCAATGTTGATAGACATCGAAATGAAAATCTATAGTGGACACTATTGATGATGCAACAATTTTATAATCTGGCAGTTTCATTTTGTCTTGTAAATAAAAATCCTTGCTCGCGTAACATTGCATACGGTTATTTCTCAAATTAAGGTATTGTCAATGTTCATATTAATTAGATGGAATGATGCCTTTTGTATCAAGAAATTTAGCACAATGTCTTTGTCTTGAGAGCGAAGCAGACTACATGAAAGATGATATCCTAAATAAAACTGAAAAGGCCAGGTAGTTAAAGTTGAAAAAAAGACTTAAGCATGAAATTAAAAAATTGCGACTAATTTTTTTTTGGAACAATTGATACAAAGTAACAAACAAGCTTGATATCTATATTAAAGAAAATACCTCACCCCTTATCTTTGTTTCATAGCAGCATTCATCTGTTCATGGAAAGATAACTTTCGAAAACCTAATTTCTTTTACACTGATGATACCAAGCCGCTGATAGAATCAGATTCGCCAGGCATACGATCATATCGAAGAGAAAAAATCTCTTTTACTGTATTGAACCATTTTATCCTCTCGATAAGTCAAGTGTACTTCGTGATTTTTATCCTATAACCATAGAATACCTACTATCAGTGTATCGAAAACTAGGCATGTATTAGGTGGTGCTGTGCCAGTAATAATTTCACTTTACACATGGTATTAAATTATTCTGCTATACAGGATGAAGTACGTTTCGCGCGGTAAACGAGAAATATTTTGAGTGTTTTAATCAGAATCATAACACAGACTAACACAAAGCACCTTTTTCTGATTTAAGAAAATGCAGCGACTCTTTCTTCATTTTGTCCTTGGCATGGCAACTTTGTTCATTAACAGTGGTGAACAGGAGAGTTTAGAACGTTCTGCGGCCGATGATAATATTGTACAAAGTGCCAATAACAATATTTGGCTAGCGAGATTTGGAACAACTAATGTCGGTCGGTTTAAGTATCAAGATGGTGAAGTTATTCTGTCACAAAATCAACTAAAATCCTCTGATTTTTTCTTTACACCATTTCCACATGTCGAATCAAACTTGACTGACTGTAATTACAATGATTTGAGCGGCCACACCGAACTCATATTGGTTGTTTCGCTCTACACCACGAATTTACTCGAGTCTATTGAGCGTCACATCGAAAAGTATCAAGCTATTTGTCGCACTCAACACTGTGAGGTTTCACTTTTACCGATGCACTCTATTCGTCTCTATCAAAGAGGACTTCGTACGACTGAGTCTCTAAATAAGTACACTTTGGACAGTGAATGGCATAGTAATACTCAGCTTCGACAAACGATTGACTTTATTATCTATACGTTCAACATGTCCATTTGTGAAAGCTTGAAATATTCGATCATTTCGAATTGTCGTTTATCAAACTTTGAGATTCACTACTTACTACACGGTCAGCAGAGAATAGCTCGAAGACTCGAAATTACTACCGAACATGTGACGCAAACGTCAATGTACAGTAGGATTCGTTCTCAATTTCCTTCCAATAACCAAGACCTAGTCGCTTTGATAGGTAGTGACTATAAAAATCTTTTGAGTGAAACATTTGATCAAATTACAATAAATTTACAAATCGATGAAGGCTACGAAAGCATACAGGATCCTGTTGCGATCGATAAAATTTTAGAACGTCAATTGCTACATCAAAAAACTCAATTGACGACAGTCAATGATCACCTTTGGGATTCACTGTATTGGACACCAGAAGTAACACGGCCCGACCGATTATCGAAAGTGTTAAACAAAATCGTGACACAAGCCGCTACAGATTCCAACATATTTCGTTACGATTATTCGCAGGCAGACGAATCTGTGAAAAAAGACTTAAAGGCCAACGACAGGCAAAAGCTTGAAGACTTAGAGAAACATCTATTAGGAGAATCAACAAATACCACATACACCATTGATAGTGATGGTCACATTGGGGCTCAAAGTGGTATTACATTTTTAGGCCTGGAATTAGGAAGGGTGGGAGCCGATGTTGGTGTTGGCGTTTCCAAGCAGAAAACGAGCAGTATAAATTCGTCAAAGGACAAATTAACTGGTAACAAAACTGAAATAAATCGATTTAATAGCTCGAATAATGAAGCGAAGAATAGTACGAAAAAACTGTTACGAAGAGAAGACGTGAAAAAATTGGTTCGCTATTTATCAGAGCATGTTGAACTCGAAGGTGATATCATTAAACCAAAACCGATTGATGTTATGTTGGTCAAATTTGGCTCACTAAAGTCTAAGATAAAGTTATTTTCCAGTTCAGTTCTAGTAAAAACTCGAGAAAACGTACACATTCTACCACTTCGCTGCCCTTATGAATATCATCATCGTAATTCATCAAGCCACTGGCTGGCAGAAAAATACTATCGGTTGTCTAGCGTTGTTGATAATTTTACAAATATTCTTGTAACAATGCGCAATGAATTAACAGGGGATTTCAATCGTACAATTGCGTCATTCGAAAGACTGCACAATCATCGCGAAAAACAAAACAATCAACAAAGCAAGGTATCAATGAATGCAAGTGAAAACCGGATGATTAAAAGTATTGACCGTGTTTCACAAATGATGAATTCATCAATAGGCTTAATGGAGTCACGTCTCTATCAAAAACTGGCGGAAAATTGCAATAAATTTGAAGCCTTAATGCAAACCATGGAAAGTCGCTTGATTCAGATGATACAGAAAAGCGAAAATGTAACGAATACGACACAAAATAAAATGGCAAATAAAGTTTCGGGAAAGACAAAAGGTATTTCTTTCGACATCACTTATCTCCTTTCAACTCATTGAAACTGTAAACCGTTAAATTTGAAGCAGCTTCTTCTGTAAGCCATTTTAACTGCGGCTTGTCCAAGCATAACGCTGTGACATTTTGGCAATCTTTTTTTTGAAATACCTCGAGAGCAGTTATAGCTAGAAACTTCATTCAAACGCCATTCGACGCAGTTCGACGACTTCTATCTATGCTATAAATTTACTTTTTGGTTGAACTCTATAGTTTATAGAAATGGTTTATAGTCACGTAACACTGCGACACAGAAGGATCCTACATTTTCAACTCTCTGACTAATCTTTCAATTCCTTGCAAACGACGGTCTCCAAATAAATTAGCACTGGAACCAAGTTTGTAGAGCTTGAAAGGTGCTTTTCAATAATAAAAAATTTTTTTCCCTAACTCTCATAATTCATATAAAAAACGAGAAGGAAAAGGTAAAGCTGTAACACTCTTTTTTGTCGATCAATTTTAGATCACTTAGCGTGCTCAGATCTATTTTATTTTTACAGCGGTTGGTCTTTTCTCTACATATAACCTCTGTTCAAAACATCAAGTAGCTACGGTGAAGAGGAACATCGTTGTTAGTACGGAAAGTTGAAAAATCTATAACAATGTGAACTTTGTCTTTGGCAGTGAAAGTTAAAAACAAATGCGCTATTTTGTAGAGACTTAAACTCTGCATCGAATGGTATGATAATAAGACGTTTTTAAAAGCGTTTCTTCCTAGACAAATTAAAAATACAATTTTTCAAAAGTTTAAAACGCCATTTTGGTTACCAAAATGCAATTTTTTTCCAAGAAAGAATAATAAATTCGTAATCAGCGTAAAAAACTACATCTGATGATGCGTCGAGATCAGTCCATCTGTAAAAAAACACTTTCAAAAACTTCACCAGGAAAGTAGCGCGTTACGTAGACAAGCCGACCGATAACAGTCTCAGAAAACTAAAATTTTGGACTTAGGACAAGCAGGTGCAAAATATACTCGTCAAGGAACACTCTTTCAGACTTGAGGAAAATTCTACTTACTGTCAACATGCATTATGGATGAGGATGTTGGCGTGGCTATGAGTGAATGAATTGTTCTCCAAATGATTCAGATAGCATAAGAGGAAGTCCTAAGAAAGAGTGCAGAAATATGATGTACAGAACTAGGACATAAAGAAAAGATATATTGGAACGGAGTATGAAACGAACATTAAAAAAAATATAGAAGCGAATATTTATATAGAAAGATGGATGGAAAGGATGTTAGTCTGAAGGAATCGAAAGGAGAGGTGCATTCTTGTTTATTGTTTTGGTAAAAATGCATCAACCGTATGGGTTCTGAATGGCTGTGTTATCATTTATGTTATCACAACAAAGCGAAACTAGTGCTCATCACTATGTCGTCTACTTCATGTTAATTTTCATTTTCTGTTATTTTTACCAAATTGTTGTGGGACATAAAAGAGATAATAATTTGTCTGTATTTTGAGTCGAAGGATAAATATAAAGTTGATGTTGGCTATGTTGGGGAAACATTATATTAGTGTAAAAAGTTAAAACACAATTCGTGGTCTTATGAAACATTGTATCTATTGACATATGTTAAAAGCAAGGGAGATAGAAACCTCTAGGGGAGAAAAAGCTTTTAGCGCGATTTTGTTCGGATTAAAATATGAAGCATGATGGAGCTACTTTAACTATTGTAGGAACTTGAGTAAAAAATTCGAAAACTCCGTACTTCCCATAATCCAAGGAAATAGCAAAGGGTACTAGTACATTTCGTCGCAATGATAATTCTTCACGATAATTCATCACGCATAAACGAAAAAATTAATTAATTGAATTAAAGAATTTACATTGGTCTGTTATTTAATTTCCCCCGTGTACAAGTTTCTTTAGTCTGATTGCTCAATAATGTAAGATTTAAAAAAAAATAAACCTATCCAATGCCTGCTCGTGTATTTTAAATCGATACTAACAAAAAATTATACACTTGTTGTCGGATAAAATTTCAAGAAACCTAATAAAAGAAAAACATATTTTTCTTATATGAGTAATTCCTTAGAAGTGAAAGATTTTCTGCGATCGAACAAAAGCATTCAACGTATTTCATTCATAGATGATTTAAAAAGACATACGAGCATAGATAGAATATGAAATTAAAAAAAGATACTCTAGTTTTTAAGTTTAACATGTGCTTTTAAAAATGAATGTTTAACTTGCAGTTATCCTTAACATAGCAAAATCAAGTAAAATAAGCTTTTTCCATCAATTTTGTCGATATTCATTTCTAAAATTTATTTAAACTACTTCTTCACGGTAAACGAAGTTAGCTTGGTTTAAAGGAATTTTTCTTTAATTTAACCCTTTCAATCCCGACATTTTCTTGCGTTCTGTAGAAACACGAAAACAGATAGTTCAATCTCTCTCTCTTGCGATCTGCTATTTAAAACATGTGTTTCGTGCTTTCAGTTATCAAAAAAATGTGTTCGACATATAGATTCGTTCTTCGTAGCCATGCGAGGTGATTTTCCTTTGAATATATCATATGATTCTCGATGTCTAACAAGACGAAAGAACGCAAAATATTTCTTTTTCGTTCCGTATGTCATCTCGTAGATGACATACGGGATTGAAAGGGTTAAAAATCTCTTACATTCAAAGGCGCCACCTTTACATAATAATGATATAAAAAAAGTTCCGAAATTTATCACGATTATTTTTATTTATAGTCGCAGCATGAAAAATTGAACCTGATACGAAAATTTTTAAAATTAATTTATGTATTTATCAAATATGTTTTCTAATCATAAACGATGATTGCAGAGATATTGAGTGAATATGAATGATGAATTTCAAACGAGAGCGAGTTTCATCTTAGTTTAATCGTAGTTTTTCTTAGGTCAAAATTTTCTGAGAAATGATTTTCTTGAAATATTTTATTTTTATTTAATAGCAGATTACTTGAACTTTAGAAAAATAATTTCTCAAACAGTATCAATGAAACAGTTATTTTCTACTTTGGGTGCATATTCTACCGATTATGTTACTCTAATAGTTACATGGTAGAGTATACATTCATGTAATCAATTGTGTAACAGACTAAACAGCGTGACTTAATCCAATTAAGTTTATGTTTTCGTTCAAATACGATGAATTTATCGCTAATAGTTATCATTGCAACTCAGTGAACGTGAGTCGCAATGAGCGATCACACTAGCAAAGCACTCCTTTAGAGGTTGTCAGCTCTTTCAGTTCTAATATCTTCGTGTATTATTAACATACTAGTTCGAGTTCATTTCGTATAAAACTTTCAAACTGTAAAACCAGACTGGTCTATTGTATTTAAAAATTTGAATATTGCTGCCATACGATGAAATGTTTCGAGTTCATCGTCGACAGACACATAGAAAATTACTTCAACATTATACACTATATTTCATGCACAAGTTCATACTATATTTGAATTTTGCTAAAAAGAAATAAAGGACAATATTAGCATATCCCTAAAGCACACTAAAGTACAGAATTTTCGCTTTTCTGTCCTTAAAGAAATTTGATTACACAAATGATAGGCCAAAACGAAAGTAAAAGCCAGTATGCAGAAATCCACTTGAACTGTTGCAGATGTATCAAAATCACAGTTAGTGGGTTAAAAGACAACGCTAAGTGCTTTCCTCTGTGTACGGGGTGATTCGAGGAATAATGGGATCAATTATCTCGCTATAGCCTTCAAGATCGAATGGCATACGTACTTACCATAGAAGCTACTATGATGAAATCAGAGCTTTAGTTGATATTTGGAGTAATTGGAAAAGATATATAATTTATTAAGATGCACTCCAAAAAAAAAAGAACTATGCCGAACCTCCCAAAAAGGTTTGGTAGATAACAAAAAGTTTTCAAATGTGTTGAAAGTTCCAAAAAACGAATAAAAAAATATACGGAACCTTGTAAGGATCTGACCGTGTGCCCGCAAACAGATTCTTTTTTCTTCGAAACCTTTTTAAGTTCGGTGGAGCAAAAATAAGGTTTCGCAGGCAAATACGAAACTGGACAAGTTTCGTATTTACCAACGAAAAGGTTTTTTCGCTCTACCAAACTTAGAAAGGTTTCGAAGAAAAAAGGATCTGATTACGGGCACACGGTCAGATCCTTACAAGGTTCCGTATATTTTTTATTCTTTTTTTGGAACTTTCAACACATTTGAAAACGTTTTTTCCTCTACCAAACCTTTTTTCATGGATATTGGTCTATCGGACTAGTTTAGATCGCTACCGATCAAGAAGAATCGTACCGATTGTAACGCAGACAACATCTAGCAGTTAGAATACAGACGAAGTATTTCCCTGTTGATGATCTCTACTATAACATAAGCAATGATAAAGTATGCTCCAATAAATATAAAAAAAGATCAGCTATAGGGGATTCGGAGCATTAGCAACTCTCCGTTTCTTATTTTGATCCCACGGCGATTGTACTAAGAGACTGTTTACAACGAATGAATCCAGTGCACTACGAAAGATTGTTATCCAAGATAATAGTACCGAAAAAAGGATCCGCTAGGGTCTGACTGGAACCCGATTGGATATTGTCTGAACGTTTCTATATGACCGACGAAACTCTGTCATCAATTAGAAGACGAAATAAAGTTCCGATGTCCATTGCTAGAATCAGATCGAATCAAATGCAGTACTCTGATTAAATTTCAATGTTCATGTCAAGACGAAATTAGTACTCATTTAAATCAAAACGATTCCACTATCAGATCCAGTAGTGATTTCGTGACCAGAGATTTAATCGGACTTCATCAACCGGCCACATCCAATCATTTTTGAAAATCAGATTCCTTCGCATTGATAACTAATGTATGAGAATAAGGATCGCATATTCACTTTCTTGTTAGAGTATATATATTTATGACTGAATGTAGCCTTTTTGTTAATCTCCTTGATATGATTGATGCTGTACTGCACATTGAACGAAAATCATGTATACTTCTTTGTATATCCATGTGTTGAACAATTTTATCAACTTTTTTCGATGAAATCGAGAGATTGGAAAATGCAACAGAATTCGACCAATGTAAAAGGAATACCAGAAAAACTTGATTTTAATCGATTAAAATAGCACGACTTAGATTAGATTGTAACCAAAATTTTTATTTTAATAGCTAGGAACATAAACCGCGACTTTCTTTAGTTTTAACCAAGAAACTTTGATCTTTCATCAGTTTTCTGATTCTACACCCCGCTCTCTAAAAAATAACCGTTTCCCAGAAAACCAACGCAAAAAGGTTTGCGAGGCTCGGAAACCCTTTTCTTACTCTCGGGAACTTTTTCAAGGGTTTCCGAAAGCTCGGAAACCCATTTTTTACCACCAGAAACTCTTAAAAGGTTTCCGATAGTAACAAACTCGTAAACCGAAAATGTTTCCCGAAGCTCGGAAACGCTTGGAAGGGTATGCGAGGCTCGGAAACCATTTTCGGTTTACGAGTTTGTTACTATCGGAAACCTTTTAAGAGTTTCTGGTGGTAAAAAATGGGTTTCCGAGCTTTCGGAAACCCTTGAAAAAGTTCCCGAGAGTAAGAAAAGGGTTTCCGAGCCTCGCAAACCTTTTTGCGTTGGTTTTCTGGGAAACGGTTATTTTTTAGAGAGCGGCAAACTTTAGACCAATAATAGTATCACCCTTAGTCCATTTCCACGTTCAACTCCAATTTAGATAGAACTGTATTAGTAGATATGCCTATGAATCAGAATAAAATAAATAAAAACCAAATAATCGACTAGAGTTAGTTTAAATAAGAAAATGGGATTAAAATTGAGTCATCTACATTGATTTTAAATTAGAAAAAATCTATTAAAATCTGATTTTCTGGGCTTCTTGTTTCATTGAAAAAGAAACTCGCTAAGGGTTTTTATAATCTCAATTAAATGATACTACAAAAATAAAATAATCATATTCATTGTTTATCAAAACAGAATTAGATAGACTTATGTTTGGACTGGGATTTAATGTGTATTTTACTTTGAGAAAGTAAAGTTCCAAACCATACCCTACCCACCAGCCTCCTCCCTCCACCTCTCGCGCTAATTTACACGGAAATATTCCTAGTACCATGCAAAAATAATAGCTATAATAATTTGAACGTTAATTGTGCATTAGAATGTAGGAATAACAAGAATATATGCATTACACCAAAATCTCAGGTTATCAGTCACCCGAACTATCCTAATTCATACTTATGTCTAAGCCATCGCCTTCAATATAAACCTTATTTCTGCCGTTCCTACCAGCGGCATTGTTGTTGCTTCAAGTACGTTATTAAATAGTCAAAATATTTTGAATATTGTATAATATGGTGCCGAACAAAACTAGGAGCAGATTAATGATTGAATTATATGATAGGTATTTCCTCGAAAACTACTGTATACGCAAACAAGTCAAATAAGTACAAATACTCTGGAAAAGTTCAAGTAATTCGAATGCATTCTAAGTTGTGTTTTTAATTCACACCTATCTTCTTTTATTCTTAGAATGCAATAATCACAGCAGCCATCTCCAGTACTGTAACCAATAAAGTCGGGTCCATCTCTGAAAAAGTCAGAAGATACTCATTTTAGACAATGAATATTCATTGAATATTTTCTACTTGTAGAAATCCACTGTCGAAATGAAAACTCCAGTAGTTAAAGGTAGGATACTGTTCTTGATTGTCTTGGAAATACTAATGGTAGGTAATAGTGAGAGTTTTATCAAAGAAACAAAGGCCATATAATTATTCAATCGTAACATTAACACGGAACAAATACACTTTCTATCTGGGCACTTCAGGATATTTCATTTGGTTCTCCATTGCTGACTCGTGTATAGTTTATACGCAAGTTATTGGAAGTGATGTCATCATTTATTATCTAACAGAAAAAGCTCTTTTATCGTAATACAATTTTGGATTTAGATTTTTTCTGCAACTTTGAATCGTAGCAGTCGAATCGATTCTGCTAGAATGCAGTATGACGGCAAATTTCGATTCACACTGTAAGGAAATCAACTCCGAGGGTCTGAATGAAACGCAGAACCTAAACTTAGTTTCCCAATTTCGATCTATACGAAATCTAAAGTATTTCAAATAAATTTCTAACGTTTCAGATTCTTTTCTTCCTTGAGATAGTTTACCTTCCAAAATCTCAGAATTTATGCCATATCTCAGATACAACCTAAATATAGGCTCGAAAACAACTCTTAAATTCTACGGAAACTTTTGTAAACCTGATTTATATTGCTTGGAATTATATCACCAATAAGATGGGGATCGATATTTTCTGATGCAGTTTTAGTGCCATTTAATTGTAATTCATGTTAAAAATGGTCTTGCACGATCTGGGATACTTATGACGTTTCTGTACCATGCTCAGTAATGTGTCAATTATAAGCAAGTATTAATTAGAGAGGTGCTAATTTCATCAAATATTTGTTGAATTATTGATTTAATACATAGTTAATTTCTTTCTCACACTCAATGACTGGGTGGGGTCCAATTATGAAGATATTCCAAGGGAGTGGTTTGATCCATAAATCGCTTCTATTTGAAAACCAATTCGAAAAGTAACCACACATTACAATTTATGCTTCCCTGTCTCACAGTAGACTAATCTGATCAGGGTCTTGCTTTCAATGTTAGATTCTTGTTTCCCTCGGAGGTTTAGACCATATGACGCTGGTGATAAGCTACGATCTGCTCCGAGAGCTAGTATTCGCGCGAAAAAAGTGAAAGTACGATTACATAGTCTTGATATAAGTTTATAAAGGAATTGTGAGTTTTAATGATGAACCACAGTTTTATGAGTAATAAGAAAAGCGACAAACAGAAAATGGATAAAACACAATATTGGGAAAAGGATAAGTAAATCCACCGGAATCTCGAAGATGATTGACAAGCAACAACTGGCTAGAGAAAATCACCAGAATAACCACTGATACACACATTGACCATAGAAAAACAATAGAGAAGCAAAACAAATAGTTATCAGTCATAGAGTGACCTGTGTGAATGCTAACAAGTCTCGATGCTGAAAGACGATTTTCGAGAACATTTTGCAGTTTAATAAATGATATAATTTACTAACTTGTCCACAGCAGTGCTTCCTTTCCTTGCTTATACGCATTATTTGTGATGCCCGCTTTGTTCCAATCTGAAAGTGCCATCCTATCAGAGTACATAGAGCTTACTAACCTCTGCAGAATAATGTTAGTGAGTTATTTGTCGGAAGATATGCTATGCTCGAAATTTGCTATCAACTATACGGTGAAAATCTTACGGGGGAAACATGTTGAACAGCTTTGTACACAAGTCCTTCACTATATATTTCTGTGGAATTCTTTTTGAAAGTATCGTTGACAAGCTACTGATGACTCATGAAGGTAGAGCACGATTCATCTTCGGTTTTTGATTCTAATCGATCATTCTAACCCTTTATTAGATTCCTTATAACTTGATAATGGGATCTGTACTTCCACTTAGTTTGTAATGGCAGTGCTGTAATTTATACTGGCAGTAACCGTAATACTAACACCTACACGACTACTCATTTGGCAAAAACCTCTTCCTTCCTTATCAGCCTTTTAAATTCAGAGTGAAAGTACTAATAGTGCACATTTTTCATTATGATTCATGTCTCAGATTCGACACTGACATCTGTCAGGAAATATCATCATCACATGACTTTCGCAACATCAGCATCCTGTTGGTATGTCTAGATGACATCGAACGAATATCTTACTGTGATTCTTTTCAAGAATAGTCTACAATGGATGAATCATTAATGCTTTGCAAAAGCAATATTGACTAAAAATAGCAGAGCATGCCAATATATGGTATTCTGTACATCTAAGGTTTTGAAGAAATCACTGCTTCAATTGGAATTTCGATATTCTGTTCAACATCTTCATCATCACAGTACTTATCATATCATTCTGAGGGTAATACGAAAAAACGATAAGGCTATAGAGCGAAACTTACTACTTAATTTAATCCCATCTGACTTCCTTTCTTCTTCTTTTTCATGAACATCACTTGCTGTGTCATTAGACGGTTTGTTATCAGTCAATGAAAAATAAACTGTCTGATTATTGCGAGGGTAAATGACCATGAATTTATTGTCACTAGACATCTCATTTACCAGATGATCTTTGCCGTTAAGGTCATTTATACTCTTATCATTACTTGTAATCTCACTGTTGGTCTCTCCATTAATAGCATTGGTTGTTTCATGATCATCATGAATTTTCTGTAGGGTGTTATGAAATTCCGGTAGAACTTTCTACTTATGATAAACCGAACAACACTTAGTGCAAATATGATAATTATTTGGTAGATGACATGGAAACAGGCGAATATTAAAAAATTTTGAACCCATCTATCCATCACAGGACGACGACTATTTGGGATTAGGTAACAATTACAATGGACCTAGACTCAATACTTCTTCCAGTTCATTTAGTGTCAAGTGATAGAATAATTGACTTAGCAAATCAACTCCTCTCTGTCTCTCTAAAGCGTCTTTTAATCCTCTTAAATCGATCCGAAACGTGAATCGTGCGATCAATCAATCATGTCTGTCTTTCTTTTCTCCTTAACAGACAATATCTGAGTAACATGCCCTACATATATTCAAAACTCAAAGCCTCAGCTGACTGACTTCACGCCACATTCATTTTATTATTCTATTCATCAAGCCGTGAAATTACTTGCTTCAATTTAATTTTTAAGCAGTGTCGTCGCATGAATCATTGATAAAGAATTAGCGAATCAAATTATGACAGTACATTTGCCTCATTCCTACTATTCAACCCTTTTTGAGCATAATATATTTTCCAACATGTAACTTATTAAAGTCATTTTGTAGACCTTAGTGAGCTCTGTGTACTCTGATAGAACGGCACTTTTATACTGGAACAAAGTGGTGATCTTAAATAGTGGAGATAAACAAGGGAAGAAAGCACCTGCTGTGGACAACCAAGTGACTTATATCATTGATCAAAGTGCAAAATGTTCACTGAAATCATCTATGTCCGTGTAGATTGGTAAAGTGCTGGAGTGAGAAGCATAAATTGTATAGTGCGTTCATTTTCCAAGTGGTTTTCAAATAGGGCCGATGCGTAAATCAACCTGATCACAGTTTTATCATTTTTCGATTCAAAAATCATTCAAATGACGTCATTTTATCTTGATGAAATCAGAGTACGTGTTTATAAATTTTCGTGTTTCTTACTTTCAAGCTTTTCTTCTGATCTTTTTAGTAGATTGTAGTGATTTAGTGAATTATGTGGATTAAAGGAAATTAAAAAAATTAAGATTGAAAATCTGATTCTGCTAAGATTAGAGTGATGCTAATTCTATGAATGCTTAATAGAAAAGCATGATCGGTCTTAATCTAATTTTAAAACTTTTTCTACTTTATGTGAAAGGGAATTCAGTAAAAGCAATGAAGATTATTAATTTTTTTATTATGAGTCTATTGATCTCATAGACATAAATTCGTTCATTTTTGCAAATTTTAGTTTTGTTTCTTCCAGTTAGTATAGGTTTAATTAATGGAATATATATGATGGAGTATCAAGAGAAGTAGAAACACTAGAGAAAGAGAAATTTACAATGTTTATTTACTCAGACATATAGAGAAATTAACTATGATGAAGTCAATCAGTATTAACAGATTTTAGGTTCAGAATTTTGTTCTTTTGACACAGCCAAAGAGCAAAAATTTCAAAATCACTTAGAAATATGCATCGATTACATTCATTCTTTTCCCTTCCAGATGGTTTCTATATTCTTATCGAAATATTTGATGTTCATAGACATAAGATAGTTCTAAGTAGCTACTAGTTACTATCTAAATTTGAGTTATCTTTGTAGTCAATCAAAAGATATCTTTGAAATACATCAAGTCAAAGTTGTCGAAAAGTATTCGCACCTTTGAAAAGTTCTCGGGACAAAATCTCGCTTTGCGCTTATTTTGGATGTTTTCCACTAGAGTTCAAGGTGCTCAAAAGTTATTTTAAAGATTTTTCTGGTTTTCGAAGTTTCTTTTAATCTATGCGAGTTTCTAATTCATGTACTAGAACCTTGACATTATCAAATGCTTTCATCATCTTGAAGTTCTTGAATTCAAATGATCGCTTCTTTCGTTTGACTTTGTATGGTATTGTATTTCGTAAGATTTATGAAGAGGTTGCGACCTCACATTCACTCAAAGCAGTTTTATGATTTAGATAAATTTTTCGAAATGACGCTCTCATGGATGTTGTCAAAAATTCTAACGATTGCTATCGAAGAAGACTGAGATTTTATTGATAGTTCTTCTTCTTTTGTGTACTCCTGAGTACTAATCATCAACAAGAGATAGGAGAATCTCACCAGTCATGATGAAATTTCTCTCTCTCTCTCTTTCTTTCATTATAGTAATTCCGAATCTATCAGCGAATGCTCGATGGACACAGAATGGTGTGACTGTCGCTGGAGGTTACGAAAAGGGCAGCGGTACTAACCAACTCCATTTACCTGAGGGTATCTCTGTTGATGAAGATCAAACGATGTTGATCGCTGATTCCTTCAATCATCGAATCCTCCAATGGCATCTCGGTGATATGAATGGAAAAATCGTAGCTGGTGGTCATGGGCCAGGAAAACGATTGGATCAATTAAGTCAGACTACTGATGTATTGATAGATCAAAAGACGAACAGTCTCATTATCTGTGATCGAGATAATCGGCGAGTTTTACGTTGGTCTCGTCTGAATGGTACTAATCAAGGAGAAATCATCCTCGATAATATTCGCTGTTTCGGACTGGCCATGGATGATGAACGTTTTCTCTACGTCTCAGATACCGATAAACATGAGGTTAGACGATATTCAATGGGAGATCAGTATGGAACTCTTGTGGCTGGAGGCCATGGAAAAGGCAACGGCTTCAACCAACTCAATCATCCTACTTACATCTTTGTCGATCCACAACAGACTATCTATTTGTCGGATCGCAACAACCATCGTGTGATGAAATGGAATAAGACTGCACCCGAAGGTGTAGTCATTGCTCAACGTCATCGGTTTTTTGGTTTTCTGACGCAGTTGTCAAATCCTGCAGGACTATTCGTTGATTCATTAGGTAATCTTTATGTGGCAGACTCGGGGAAACATCGAGTGATGCGTTGGCCTAAAGGAGCGGAACAAGGAACCGTTATCTTAGGTGGAAATGGTCGAGGAGACGCAGTAAATCAGCTCAATAACCCTGCTGGTTTATCTATCAATCAACATGGGTATCTGTATGTGGCTGATTGTGGAAATCATCGACTGCAACGGTTTTCTATTGAAGAGAATTTCTAAAAACCTCTCAAAACTTTCTCTTTTTATCAAATATATGAGAATCGACGAGGACGAAGTGATCCTGAAGACCATTCACATATATTGATTCATCAATTTTCTTCGGTTTTTGTGCCTCTCCTTGTCTTACAATATTTCCCAGTGTTTGTAGATGAGCGATGCTCTCTTCCTTCACTCCCAAAACGGGCGGGCACTGAGTAATTTTTCAATCCTTAAAAGTGTTGAGATGAGTCTCCCTTTCAGATTCTCTATTTTTCTCACATTCAGTAGAGTTTGAATGTGAGTATAATTATTAGTGAATGATAAATACGTCCTCCCACGAACATGTTACACCCATGTACTCATTTGAGTACTGAATGTTCAATGTAGCAAGATAAGATTTTTGGTCAATATAGCTATATCTAGAAAATGCATATCGTCTAAAGAGGAATTCTTTTTGTCATAAAACCTTTTAGAAATGGTTTAGAGTTGGATACAGTAGAAGAAATATCAATTTTCTCTTAGTACTGAATAATGTTTGAAGCATTTTGCAGATGTTTGGCTTCCCAGGTCGAAGCTTCCTGCCGCAAGATTGTGTGAATTTCTTGTTGGAACTCGGCAGAAAATCTCCGGAATTCTACATAGAAATCCGATGACAGTATCTGGTTGCGGGTGCGGTTGCATGTGAGTATTTCTTAAAGCCCGATTCACACTTCACACCGGCAAAGAGACCTAATTACAACGAACCGACATCGGAGCAGTTCTGTATACATGAAATGCTTTCATTTTAAACCATTTCCAGTGTCAGGGAATGCCCATGCTTTAGGCAAGTTTATTTAAGAAGTAGTCTATACGAGAAGCCGTGCTGTCCGTCAATTAATGTGAAAAGTCAGCTGTTTAGTTTCTACTTCGAACTTTTCCTGAGCACACGTTTTACTTAAGGGAACTCACAGGGGAAAGTCACTATTTCTAGTATTAGCGTTCTACAAATCTAAATACAGTAGTAGAATTCCGCTCAGCATTTAATAGATTTTCGAATACTAGATATCTTAGGACGAAAAATGCTGAAAAGTCTATAACTCGTGTAGATGCAGTTGAAACTGGAATGTTGATTTCCATGTCACTTGGTACGGTATTAAGGACGAGACATGATATCTTTCAGAGATGATGTGGGTTGGTATTTTTTTCCAACCAGACCGATCCTACCTCTGATACTTTTGTACTTCAAACTATGTTCAAGTATCCAAAGTACTTTAAAATATAGTGAGGTATGAATTATCATCTTTCCCTGAGGAAATGGTACACAACCTTCTATAGATTTCAACAAAATGTCCTTTCAAAATGACATCAAATAATTTTTTAAATCTGTGCAAGTCAGTACATATATTTCAAAAACATCTGCTGCAAAAGACTATGAGCTTGTAAAACTTTCAGTTAACTTCTGGGACAAGCATCACTGACTATCAACATACTTCCATCTTCTTCTTCTTCTTGTTCTTATCACAACTGATGTCTACTGTTACCCTTATTTTGTCCTCACTTTTTAATAGCTAGCTAGTATTAGTACTTCGCTCATTGCTTCAGATCAGTTATTTTGTAATTTCGTCCTTAAGTCTATCTCTTCGCCTTTATGTTCATTCGATTATGATTGCATTGATTCATCTTTGGCTGTTTACTTATATGCTCTTTTTTCTCCTTCAGTGAATTTGTGAATGTGAGTTTATAAAACTATTCACATCAAGGGTAAAGAATTGATTATATTGAATGCTTGCCGGTTCAGTGATACTGAGTGTTGTTCCGAAAGATGCAGAAATAGGCTACTCAATGATGATGAAGCAACTAGAAACAGATCATTGTGTCAGTAAAAACAAACTGCGTCTTTATCCAAATTGTGTATCCAGGCGTTGTTATTTTCGGGCAAAGAAGGACTCGTTAGGCATAAAGCATTTCTACTAAATCAATACAAAACACACAATCAAGAGTACGCACTTACAAAGAAAAACTTTATCATGCTCTCTAAAAGAAAAGATCTCCTGGGAAACAGGTAGAAGTAAGTTTTCCAAGCTTAGAAACTGTTTGATCGAGCTCCTCATTTGTATTCATTGGTGGTCAATCACAGTTCAGCTCTCCAGTTATTGCGATCGAATATCACTAGTACATCAATTCGGCGACTTGATTTTTTTGAAATCTGCTTCGAATTCCGAATATTTCAGCAGAAGAGAATGTTCTTTATTGGCTAATTCATCATTAGGAGATCGATGTAAAGCTATCTTAATTAATACTAATGGCCGACAGAATTCTCATGTGAAATAATATTGGGTTTAAACGCGTTTGAAAACGCGTTTCAGATGCGTTCGAAACGCGGCAACAGACGCGTTTAATGCGTCCAAAATGAAACATCTCACGAGTCCAGACGCGTTTCTGGGACGCGTCTAGATGCGTTCCAGGATCGCGTCTGGACGCACCATATGCCCGGACGCGTCTGAACGCGTTCGGAAAAATAAACGCATCTGTGTGCATCAGATGTTTCATCGTAGGTTTGGACGCGTCTGCACGCGTCCAAAAAATAAAACGCGTTTGTCTCTTTTTTGGGCAAAAGAAATCATCTTGTTCTCACAGATTCGAACTGCGTCACCATCAAATCCACTAGCTGGTAAACCCTTCCGAGAGGCACAGAACAAGTTTTATATTTTTAAACAAACCTTAAGATTGCGTGGTGAACGAGCCTAGAACATAAGACGTTTGATTATTAATCTACATACCCAAGCCAATGAACCACATTAGCTTATAGATATGTTGAATACATATCTGTTTTGATGACGCAAATTGTAGAATCACTTGAATTTACAAAATTGCGTATCGAAGGAAAAAGACATGTAACGATCGTTTATCAAATAATTTATATACAGCAATAGAAAAGAAGACAAAAACAATTTTGGAAATATAGCTCAATAAAAGATCCCCTTTTGTAAATAAATTTATTTAATTTTTAAAAATAAACAAAATCAAATTCAACAAAACGAACAACCTCTTTTTAAGATCAAAGGTAAATAGCAAGTATAATCTAATCTGGTTATCATAATTACAACTAACTAATTGTGATGGGCTTGTATTTAAGTCTTAGCCTTTTAATGATAAAATAGATTTTCTTTTTTTTCATTTGAGTTAGATTTCTGCTCAACACAGCTTTTTATTTTCCTTCTTTTTCAAGTGAGAAATTGTTTTCATTAATTTTCACCTTGTATGCGAAGGAAAACTTTATTTAACATAAACATCTCGTTATGAAAGTTAAAATCCATTTTTCACTGCTATTGTTAGCTAATAAATTAGAGTAATTCATGACACGGATGCTATTTGAAACTATTGGGAAAAGACACTAACTTCATATGATATTAAGCCAAACTTTCCGAAAGTTCTATTCAACCTGAAAATGCGTAGGGAAGTGCCGTATAACTTATCTATATTTACTCGAAAAATGAAACGTGTTCTAATATAGAATAGGTTCAGATGCGTTGCTTATTTGAACGCATCCACACTTATCCAAAGATAAAACCCGTTCATATACGAATGTATTCAGATGCGTCTATGCAACGCGTCTGAACGCAGTGATTAGTTGAAGTGCGTTTTTTCTTTAACAATAGTGAAACGGATTTCTATTCTAGGTGGATTTAGATGCGGTCATTAATTTGAACGCAGCCAGGCGCGTCCACCAAACGCCGCTGAACGTGCTGATTACTGCAGACGCGTTCGACTGCGTTTTTAGTTTTATAATTACGAAACGCGTTTCTAATCTAGATGCGTTTATTAACCTGAACGCACCTAGATGCGTCTGTGAAACGCGCTTGCATGCGGTTATTACATAGAACGCGTTCAGCTGCGTTTTCATTTTTACAGTTACGAAACGCGGTTCTAATCTAGATGCGTCTAGATGCGATCATTGATTTGAACGCGTTCAGATGCGTCTGTGAAACGCGCTTGAACGCGTTTTATTTACATTTGTTACCGTAGCCGCGTCTACATGCGGTTAAAGCGCGTTTTAACGCGTCCGGTCTGCGTTTGAGTTTTACATGGGAACATTCTTGAAATTGTCAGTAGAATGTCTAACTTGCGAGCATTAACGTGCCCAAGTAATTTATTTGCCAGGTGTGAGTCCAGTAATCATTCAACGTCAATTATTGAGAATGAATATGTTATGTCCCTTGGTTGGAAGATGATTTTTTATCTGGGTGATTTGCTCGTTATGAGCCACTTTGCCAGTTGCACACACAATTACGGATTGCTGTGTTAGAACGACGTGTATTTATATACAGATGAAAGCATTCTTGCCATCGTGATTATTCCAATTTCAGTTTGATCGACGAATATTCCATCGAATGTGTTGCTTTTCGGGACACAAAGCACTTCTATTTTGAATAAAACAGAATACATTTTATGTAATAGGATAAAAATACGGAAGTTTTTCAGATAATACTTTGGGCCAAACTATTTCATATTCAAAAGGATATTAAATGAAATGCTTATAATAGATTATGGTGTCGAGCAGAAAGTATATTTCTCAACCATCGATTGAGAAAGGATGTAGACATTATAAAGTTAATTATATGAATTCTGTTTTGAAGATATTGAAAATCGTGCAATCGTTTCGATGAATTAGCAGAAATTATCATTCCATTGAAATACCTTTGATTCTTTGACTTTCTCGATGAACCATTATTCTGCCAACTTTGATCAAGTATCGACTATTACAATCAAACACACTCTGCTTACAGTAATGAAGATTAGGGGTGGTGCTGTATCTTTACTTTACCAAGTAAAGTCAAGGAAACTATCTTTAATTTAACAGCAACGTAAAGTTGAAGCATGTCAGGTTTTTTAAGTACACAAGGAAAATGTTGTTTTATAACTTTGTTCAGTAAAGTACATTGAATTTCTTTACTGGGTGCACATATGGGTGCAATTGTGAGTAGTGGCGGCGCCACGGGTGGGCTGGGGTGGGCTCAGCCCACCCTCAAGGAAATTTCTGGCGCCGCTACTACTTGTGAGTGTGGGTTTGGTTGTCGGTATGTGTGCGGTGCAGATTACTGTGAGTGGTTGTTGGGTGTGGCTGTGGCTGTGGCTGTGGCTATTGGTATGTGGGGGTGGGGGGTGGGGGGGGGGTAGGATGTTTGTGTGGTATGGGTGTATATGTGTTTGTGAATGGAATATGAAAACTCGTACGCCTACACCTAGCCATACCCACAGGCTAATCACACGAATACACATACACACAGGGGTTCGCTCCACCTTCAACGCGAACACAAATCTCTAGAGCAACACCAGAATCCGCAAGATAGATTCACATGGACGAAACGCTTGACTGATATACGGATGACACACTTATATAAAAAACTTGCACTGACAACAAGAGAAACCTCAAAAAATGATTTTTACACTAACATGCAAGATGGCAACTACGTCTGAAATGAGAACTCACATGCGAAGAAAACATTAATCGAAAATTCTACATCTGTACCTGAATTGTTGTATTGTGACCTCGCCCGGAGAATACTAACGAAGTAAAATCACGCTCATAAGAAACACCGCATCCACACGCACAGTTTAACACACATGATCACAGTCTCATCCACATAGCAAGACTTTATTTGCTCTGAAACCAAATCGAAAAATGTTAACCAACATAAGTATCGAAAATCTAAAATCACGCAAAGGCCACACCCACACCAACACCCTGTAACACAACAGCAATATCCTGCCCAAAGCAAGCAGAGTGCTTCTTAAACCCACATTGCAATAAAAGTAATTTCAGTGATAGAGCTGATAAACGTGTTAAACTATATTGGAGATAAGCTGAAAGAAGTCTTTTAGACATAAATTTTTGTCAATTAGAAGGATACAATTTTATTAAGAGATAAATTCTCAAATATCAGATATTGGATTAGTGTCGTCATATGATTCATTATTGTTGAATATCACTGTTGTATTGTAACTCTTCGATTATTGAAACGTCTTTTAATCATCTGATATAGTATTGATGTATACCAGACAATGAAACGTAGCCCAATTGTAAGACCACCATAGAAAGCGAGCACTGTTGTTCCAACGTACAATAGATCACTGTTGGCAACCCTTTCGTATTCACATGCTGTTGGTGAACAAGTGGCGAAATATTTTTCGTATGAAATAGTACGTGTCCATTCTTCAACAAATAGCTCACTGATCAATGTATCGATCGGCGTAGTCATTTTGAAGTGTCTAAGTGTCGAATTGTCGAGGGGTGCTACAATCATGGTGGGCTCTGCGGGGCGAACGAAATTAACAGGTGGTGATCCATCCATCTGTATGTAGTAATCAAGATAAGAAAGGATAGTATTGATGCAACTCGATGAAAAGAAACACTCGAGTGTCGACATGTGTAGCCCATCAAGTGGCAAACAACCGACAACTAGGCCTGGTAGTATGAGATTGAGTGGACCAACCCTCAATGGTTTCTGACATGTGCTGGATACAACACAGTTGCATGTGCTGTTGGCAAACACGTGAGGTACATTTCGTATGAGAAAGCTTTTTGAATCATTCTCTAATTCGATTGACCAGTCCTTATTAAAAGCACTTAAGGGTGTATTACAGTGAAGCATATCCAGGCTAAATGAATATAAACGCTGGTAATCAACTGATATTTGTGGCATAAATACATCAATAAAACTATTCATTTTTGCTTCGAAGTCATTTCGGGACAATGTGTATAAACTTGGAAAATCAGTATTCGCGAAGACAATTAACTCATAGTTAACAGTCCAGTGTACTTGCTTGCAAAGCCATCCTATGATCTGAAGATGCTTGCTGAGAAGGGGTCGATCAAGTTGCAGATATGCATTGGTTGAATTACCATACCCATATAAGAGCGTTGTAAATGCATAATCGATGATTTCACTCGAGCACACCTGCAGTCAGTTCAATAATTTAAAATTACGGAAAACTCTTTAAAATCTTAATATATTGAACCCTCTTTTACACGATATCAGTATTTTGTCTATTGATGAACGGCAAATTTCTCTGCATTGTGTTCTAGGTACATTTAATTTGATTTCCTCATCTCACAGAATGTTTATTCTGAGAAATTAGATGCATCCTCTTTTATCAATCCTTCAAATTGCAGATGAATGGTCCTCCTGTTATTTTGAGAAAATATTTCTAGTACATATTTCTTTAGTGCAAATGGGGCATAGTTTAGAGTGACTGTTAACATTAGTAATATCCAAAGATTTTGCTAATTCTTCAAAAATGACACAATTTGAAATGGTCATCGTTCGAATATCTATGGAAGATCATTCTGCAGTACGTTTTGATTTTTCAGGAAATAGTTGACTTTTCTTTGTTAAAAAATACCCTTCAAGAGTTGAATTTTATTCCTTAAAGTTGTTTCCAGACCGATAAAAAACATCTAGAATTAGTTTTATAATAAAAACCAACCTCCCATGTACCCACATTTTGATTTTCAACGCGTCTCCGAGCGTTTCAGATTAATCTCACTGAACGCGTCAGGATTCGTCCAAAATGCAACATTTTCGAGGGTCCTAACGCATTTGAAAAGTTGAATGTGCGTCTAATCGCTTATACACTGACGTGTTCCAACGCGTTTAGTACTATGCAAAAAATTAAAAAAAAACAGCTAACACCGAGAGATGGGATCGAACTAACATAATATGGCGAACGATGATATAACTTTCAAATACTTTGAACAGCAAACTGGAAATTATTTTAAGTGACAGCTTGAACTAAGATTCGAACCCATGATCCATCGATTGCAAACCAGACATAACATCCATTGAACCATACATCAGTCGATAATGATGTTATGTTCATGAATCATATGAATGAGTGCTTCTACAAGATTTTCGCATGCAAAAGTCGGTTACTCAATTACTTTTATTTTGTAAAATAAATGTAAGTAGAAAGTCTATATACATGGCATCATGATACAGCTATATCTGATCTTCTTTCAGCCAAGAAAAAAAAATTTAATTTCCTCAGTACTCAAGAATTAAATGAATTTTATAGAAAAATGACATCTTTGCGCGATAGGTGAATAGAAAATTAGCCCGTGTAGAAATACTAATTATGCTTTTTCTCCTGACTAATAATAGAAGAATCTACGCTTTGGTTCTAAACTAAAGATTTTATTTGGAAAAGTGTCAAAGAAAACTCGGTTCTTGCTAAGATTTTTAACTACGTCTTATTAGCTTTACAAAACATTCATTGAAAATTGAATCAAAAATTGAAGTTCTAAAATCGCTTCCTTTTTTTATTTTCTTTACTTCAAAATAATACTAACCATTTTTTCGTAGGGCATAAATGAAAATTATTCATTTTCATTTTTAAAATGAAGCGGTAATACAGGATGCTGAATCATTCTTCAAATCTGACTAGCATCTCAATGATGAAGCATCTTGTGGGACTCCTGTTTGCATGTTTATCCTAGATATAATTTACCTTGTTTATTAATTATGAGTAGCTCCAAGGAGTGCTATTTTGGCGAAACACTCACCTCCTTTCTGACATATTATGCATTCAAATACATTGTGGAAATTTTATCAAGTCAATATAAGTACTCAGCGTGGTAGATTTCATTGTTTTCACCAATAGAAGCGCTTTCACTCGAAGATGACTATACATTTTTAATCCTGACACAATGTTCAGAATATAATGCGACATAAATGCATGCAAACCGAGTTGTACATGATTTCTTGAGACGCATCTGTACACGTTAGATACTTCCGTCCCGTTTAAATAACTATTGCTCTTCTAGAACGATTGCAAACGCGTTTCTCACAATCATTTAAACGCGTGTATACGAATTTATTTTGATTAGTACTCACGGATGACCAAAATCCTTCTGAACGCGCTTAGACGACAAGTGCTGCATGCGTTTAGAAGTGTTCTCAGAATGCAGTCCCATAAAAACGCGTCAGAATGTCGCTGTTTGCAACAATAACGCATCTATCCGCGTCGAAAAAGCGTTTTTCGATTACATGGGCTTATCGCTTATTTTCGAGATTCATATCTTTCACCAGTTTTTCATGTACCAACCAATTCCAATCAATTAACTAAGGTTCGTAGAGGAATTCGTGTAGCCACGTTTATTTAGCCCTCGTTCTTTTAAGATGCTATTCTATAATCCCACTGTAGCCTAGCTACAGATAAATGTTTTTCTCATACTTTGGTCTCAGTGGTTTGAATTGGATTTGGATTCGTACCATTGGAATTATTATCTTTTCCTTTTGTATCACAAAAAATTACCTTGATAGTGTTACTATGATTTATGGTTTAGAACAGGTAGCTTGAAACCATAAGATATTGACAAAACGAAAAAACAGCTGATGTTTATATTTTTCCTCACTATGAAGCAACACGACTCTAACTGTCATTTCTTTGGGATTCTAATGTGAAACATGATCTAGCTTCTATTACTCATTACATTGACTTGATTTTCTTTGCTATATGTTATAATGAATTTCTTCAAAAACCTGTTTTGGGCTATCCAGAACTGTAAATAAGATGCAGATCATACATTGTAATGAAATCTTATTGACATGCGTTTTTCTGTCGAATACCAACAATATCTGTAAAAGTATCTATTGATCTCGGGCGCTTCTCTGCGACGGTTTCTGCAAGGTTTCTTATGTTTTTATCACAATCTAGTGGTGGGAATCAATTTAATTGAGTTCGAATTTCTGCCCTACATAGGCTGGAGTATGCATGAAACTGCATGGCTGTGTGTTTACCGGTGGATGCTCATGTAGATTGTTGGATGAATAAGTGCACACCGCTATTGTGCTCACCAAAACTCAATTTTTCTACAGTTCGTGTGTATAGATGAGGATGAAGTTGAGAAAATATGTTACAAGCTCACTAATTTACAAGCCAAGATCATGAACAAAAGTATATGAGTAGAGAGAAATCGAATTTTAGGTCAATTCTCTTGCTGCATTACAATCGAATAGAAACAAGTGCAATTGTTCAAGTAACTCACCGGGTGAAACGTAGGTACTAATGAAGCAATTAAAGAGTATGGCACACCTGCTACATTACACGGGCACACGAGTGTATTTGGATACATAGCATAGAGTTTTTCAAAGACGGTGATTGGTGGTGACGATACTGTATAAGATAGAGTCACTTGGTTGAAATGCGTAAAAGTTCCAACGATTAGCATGTTCATTGATAATAATATGACATAAATGCGACTTAATTGAATGCACGTATTTTCAGAAGTAGGTATTTGGCTGACAGAGTTCTTTGACTTGAATAGATTCATCTTTAACAGGCTTTGCTTGAGAAAGTACAGAAAAGAACTAAACCAATTCATTGAATCTAAAAAGAAGTAACCATGTGAATGATGGTATGCTACATGTGTCTTGATTCTTCTACCATCCTATATATTTCATATTAAAGATCGGATAAATCCTGCTTGTTCTGTTGATTATGAGTGCACACAACCATAAACTTGTACTTTTACAACTGCTGCAATCACATAATGTTCTTTCTGACAAACATAGCAGTGCTCATACTCGTCAGAAAATTATTTTTGTGATTTCACGAGTAAACTTGACTATTGATAGTACTTTTCTAGGAGTTCTTTCGCGAAGCTATAGGACATTTCTGAAGAGTCACACTTTGAGAAATATTACTATACGCCATTTGTTGGAGAGAAAAGAACATTTGCGAGGTTCAGGAATTCAAGTTTTCAGTCGTATATTTTCTCATCATTATTGTTTGTCAATAATAGATTGAACAAGATTCTTGTGGTTTAAAAAGAAACTTGTGAGTTTTTTCTTTGAGATATTTTTCTACTTGAAACTTTGGAATTGCTTCTTCCAGTATGGCAAAAGACAGGTTTACTCAATAAGAATGTGCAGGTGAGGTGTGGGTGCCGATGCTGACTGTTTCTAATCTGAATATATATACGATTGACGCCGACTACTACACCCTCATGCTTATGAGTCATCAGATATTTTCAATAGTGAAGCAATCTACTGTCGATGCATTTTATAATAGTTTTTATTTTTTCCAGGAATATCATGTTTGTTAAAAGAAGTAGATACATCTATCATTAATTTATCTTGTTAGTTGTCACTAATCGATATGAAAATACATTCTTAAAGGATAATCGGTAGACTATAAGCTGCATAATAGATGATGAATGGTATTTTTAATAAGCTTAACTATTCATCTAACTCAAATCCTTCTGACTCTTGCACTCCGATTATCACGAAAACCAGTACATTTTCCTGTAGACACTGATCTTATGTAAGATAAAGGTTTTTACTCTGGAATAATTTTGCCCATGTGTTTCAGTTCTCTCTAGGAAGATACATAGTTCTCATTATACCTGATGACTGGTAAAGATTAAACGAAGAGGAACATGTTACTCGCCAATATTAACAAATCTATTATTAGTTATATGACGATACGCAACTGCCGTGCACAGGGTACTTCACATCTTTATAGTTATTCACTATGCGAAAAAATATTGTACTGTACCTGTGCGTTCGAAATTGTGTTCATCATTCTTATCTAAACGACGCTTTTGTCTGTAGTCAATGATCCATACATAAACATTCATAATGAATATGATTAATAAACGCAAAGTAACTTTTAGACCACCGAAGAGACCTACGGTGGTTGCAATCATATAGGCAGCATTCATTCTTTCGGAGAACGAGTATGTACAAGTCTTCGGATTACAAGTGGTATAGTAACCTGTGAAATTGTACGTCGCATTCCATTCTTCAATAAAAGCTTTACTTAAAATTGTCTCGATAGTATCCTTGGGTAAAAAGGATGATGGAATTGAGCCATCGAGTACTTTTATGTCTAGTATAGTTGCTGGTAATGGCAGTCGATCAAGCATATCCACGTTGTACATAGAAAGAAGAGTATCAAAGCAAGTTTGATCGAAGAAGCAGCGCAAATCAGAATTCAGGACAGTTTCAAACGCGTTACATGAATGTACCATGCCAGGCACACTCCATACAACAGTGCCATTTGTGCAATTATTTCCATGCTGGCACAAAATCTGACCTCCAGACCACATTGGATCAGGACAATGCATTGCCACACTACACGTGCAAACATTGAATGCAGGCGGAGCAGGTGACTGTCGACGGACTATTAGTTTACCATTTACTTCTAGAGTTTGAAACTGAATTTCACCCTGTATACCACTTGCAGCAAGCTGTAAACGCACCACATTAGTAAAAGAAGGAATACCAGTTTGAGCAAACTGCTTAGAAAGCTGAAAGATTGAGACTGCAGTCGTTTCGAATTCTTCACCTGAACAGAAGACTAGAGAATTAAGTATCAAGTTAGCATCCCGAAATATTGTAGGGGTCTGATACTTAGTTCATTCTGAAGGATGAATAAATTCTGTACATCAAACTGATAATTTAAATATACGGAGTTTCAGATAATAGCTATTACATGCTGAACTAGGTATACTTCTTAAAAGGCAGTAATTTGGGATGAGATTTGCACCTAGAAAGAAATCATGTCAATTAACTTCCTCTGCATTCTTCGACGAACTTTTCTCTGTGAACTATGAAGCTTAATTTCAATTCAACAGCTTAGTCCTTATGAATTATTAGGTTGGCCGTCAAAAGGTCGAAAGGAAAAATGTCGAATAATCAAAGGGGAAAAATATCGAAAGGGAAGAATGTCGAAAAAAAATATTGTCGTGGAAAATGATCGAAAAGAGTGTTTTCGAAAATTCTGACTTGAGAGAAGTATGCTTTATTGTGTACGTTATTACTAACATGTGATAATCGAAATAAAGCATAAAGAAAAATATAAAGAAGAGAAAATAATTAAATGCTATTTTTTTCGTTTTGCTACTGTATATGATAACCCATCTAAGTACTCCATAGCACTTATAACGCCATCATAATATCGTTGACCAAGATTATCAATACGACGTTGAATTGCAATTGTTTTCCTTTTTGTGAATTAATAAATGAAATAGTTGGTGACTTTGATTGAGTTTCATCTTCTGAAGATGCGACAGCTGTAGCCATAATGGTAGAATTTTAGTTATATATTTACTCCTTTGCAGGGATTGTTTGCCTACTCTATATCAAATATTAATCATCATCATCACTGCTACAAGAGGTCCAAAATCAAGACTAGTAGAATTATGAGAAAAAAAACATGAATTATTCATATTTAGAGGGCATCATTTACTGTAGACATCGCTATTTCGTTTATTTCGAATTTTGACATTTTTTGTGGCAAGATGTATTTTTCGACTATTTTCTCTTTCTATATTTTTTTCGACATTTTTCCCCGTTTCACACTTTTTTCGGCATTATTCCGTTTCGATATTTTTTCATTCGACCATTTTCTTTTCGATATTTTTCCCTTTCGACATTTTTCCCCTTATATTTTTCCTTTCGACCTTTCTACGGCACACCAATTATTATTGCCAACTTTTTCTTGTTCTATAGCAATCCAGATCAAAAAACTTCTTTCATGAATCTGGTAAGGAATAAGAATCAGTACTTTTTTTCTAGATAACCCATTAATTTTAAGAGGACCCAATGAGCATCAGACCATCGAGGATCGTCGCATATGTCGAGGCACTAGATAAATTTTAGATTTTGAATTTGATGTTCTCATCATGTTCAGCGTCATATAACACCTCTAAATCCGAATTTTTAATGCATCTGGTTGAGCTGTTGAAAAGTTATCTCAATTTTACTGACAAGTGCTGTCGATGTTATTTGAAAAATATGATAAAAAATCATCAGTTTCTAGTGTAATATACCCAATGATAGAGCATTGATAGCTGAACAAAATTACATGTATATAAATTATATTTATATTGACTGCTAGATCTTTATTTATGAAATGCTGTTCATGACTAGCAATTTTTCGAGTGAACAGTGATTGGATATTTTTCCGTAAATCGAATGCCATTCGGTCATTTTTAGGACTTCCATACTGAATTTCAAATAAGTTTTACAGTTCTTTCTCCTTTACAAAATGATTAAAAAAACGTTTCCAAAAAAAAACTTCGACTTGAGCCCTGAAAAATGACTTATACTGCATAATTTTTCATGACTTCTAATGGTTTTTC
>OENT01001602.1:0-38739 GCA_900239685.1 Rotaria macrura
TATAAAGGAAACGCTGAGACCTATCATTTTTCTGGCGGAATTAAGGGTACCGGCTCTACATCTAATTTATAGAAGACACAATAGTCGTATTTTCTTGGGAAGTGTATGTAAAATTGAGTAACTGAAAAACTCAATTTCTGGCTACCTTGAGAAGGTATTGTTCAAACGTTCGAAGTTATATCGTCATGATTGCAATTTCTTATCAGTGGTCAACACTGTAGCAACAGAATTGAACATAAACTTGTTTGAATAAAATGCACAGATCACTTTGAATAACTAGAGTTAATCGATTTAGTAGAATGATAAATAACTTATTACTATCTCGTTCGTTCTTTAGAAAAAAACATGAAAGAATGCATGCGAAACGAAAAATTCTATGTCGAATTTTCATTTCTATTATAGTCACAATGGTTTAAATCAATCCAATGACATCAGTGTTATCAACAAAGAACTTAAGAAGTAAATTTCATGCTACGAGTGAATTTAAAATACTCGTCTAATTATTGTAAATAACGCTGATAGTGGCTCTCTCTCTCTCTCTCAATCAATACGATGATGTCTTGATTTATCTTGTGATTACAACTAGTCAAACGTCGTGATTTATATTATTCATTCTGTGTACATACTCGATTCTTTCAAGTAGTAGGCTTTAATTTTAGATATTCTAACGATACTATTTTTAATGCAACGAATGGATAGAAATTTATTAACTGGTGTTCATGTTTCCTTTCATTCCTATTTCGCAATAAAAAATAAATACATGCTAATATAAATATAAAATGTGACGTATAGTCAAGTTTCGCTTTTCGTTTGTAATTCTAGATGTTAGAAACGATGACTCATAAAGAAAATCTCTTGAGTCTTCTGTCCGTCGAAGTACTCATAAGCCATGTTCATATCGATCTTAATATAGAATGTCATTTACCTTGCGTTGTTTTTCGTTTACTCGATTATCCAGCTGTATCAATACCTTATTTTGATCAATGGGAAGTAGAAGAATTTCATAATTTAAAAAAAGATCATCCAAATCTATCGTGGCGTCAATTACTTTCCGATCAATTTTATGAACTTCGTTCAGCTAATGGAAAATTTAATTTCAAACGTGGTAAATCATGTTTATTTAAAACTTATTTTAAAACGTTACACGCACATTTATTGAATGTACCCCTTTTTATTTTACTTACTGATCAAATAAATGATAGTCAAACGAATAAAACACATTTCATTGGAAGTTGCAATGTTAAATTGAATGAATTAATTGAGCTACTGAATCAATCGATTATTAAAAACGGATATGATATACCTCTTGTTGAACAGCAAACATTTCGTTGTACACTTTTTAATTTAATGGGTACTCAAATCGGTGTGTGTGATATAGCCGTTCGGTTTTGTCATTATGGTACAACAATTTTAACACATTTACCTATGTTTAAGGACGAAATCACTACTAAAACTGATAAAAAGTAAGCGGGTTCAAGTGTCTAGAGTGAAAAATGATAGAAATCACGATATTATCAATGATAATCTTTCACGATTATTCTTGATCCATATCGCTCTTGTCATGCTACTCATTTTAATATTCTTACGAGAGAATTTTTGAGCCGACCCAGAAAACAGAGACAATGGTCAAAATTTGAATTTTGGATTTTTTATGCGCGTTCGGAAAGGCATAGTCTGAAATCATAGACCCTAAATTTTCAGCTCATTTCGATGCTTTAAAGTAAAGTTAGAGTGCATCAACTAGTATTCATTATCACAAAAATAACCACAAATTAGTATATAAATGTCGTTTGAGTTTATGCTCAAACTACATAATGAAATCTTTCGTATCATATACCAAAAGATAGAGAATACAATGATGAGCAAGATGACTCATTTGAATTATATAATTTTCGTTAGTATATAGGCGACCATTTTTGAAAACCAAATGGAATTAAGATTCAAGTTCTACAACTTTTCATTCTCTACAAACTGATAAAAACATATTGAAAACAAACGTATACATTCGAGGCAAAACAAAGCTCACAAATCTCGTGTTTATCGCTTTTACTGAGAAGATACGATTCTGTGTCAAAATAATTGTGACATTTGGAATCAGCATTAAAAACTGCATTCAATTGAATAGATAGTTGAGAATTTTGTTTTCAATTAAAAATTAGTCTGTGGGGGACCACAGATGATTTTGCTTAGGAGAACCTTACTTCTTTTTGAAAAATCATCAAAAATTACCATAGGCACGAGATTTCTGAACTTTGTTTCGTCTTGAATGTACAATTTTGTTTCCAATATGTTTTTGTCAGTTTGTAGAGAATGAAAAGCTACATAACATATAGAACTTGCAGCTCGGTCCAATTTGGTTTTCGAAAATGGTCGCCTATCGTAAATAGATTTTACACAGTATTCTAAATAGCTCCTGTTAATCAGCTTTTCAAGCTCTATCTTTTGGTATATGTCATGAAAACGATCTGTGTTTTGCTGAAGTACAATCCTAGTAGACATTTATGTTGCCATTTATGATTCTTTTTCGACACTAGATCGATAGTGTCAAACGTCGATTCAGGCTAACTTTCCAATAGAACATCCAAATGAGCTGAAAACTTGAAAAATAAAACGTAGAAAGTAGTGAGTTAATAATAAAAAAACCAAATTCGAAGAAACTCAAAAGTGTTGAGTAAATCTACATCATTTTGTTGAGTACTCTGTATGTGAAATTTTCGTATTAGAGTTACAAGTCGTGCCAAAGAACAAATACAAGAATCATCAATTGTTTCACCACGTACGGATACAATTATTAAACACACTCATTTTGTAAATGAGAAAAAAGATGTTGCTTCACAAATATGTCGTATTGATCTTCCATTAACAACAACAAGTAGTAATCAAGATGTTGGTTTACAATTATCGCCTAATGATCTACCATCATCAATAGCAAATATTAGTAAATCAGCTCAAACACGTTGGACAAGTACAAAATATCGACCAAATGATTATCATCATTCAAAACGTCAACATTTAAGTACAACAATTGAAGATTCAACATTTGATGATCCAACTACAACTTTCTATCGACCACCCCCACTTTATTATAATTCTAATTCTGATTTTCTTCAAATTATGACACCAACATCGGCAGACGTCCTTGGAAAAGCGAAAGAAAATCGTTTATCTTTTCTTGCCTCGGTTCCCATTGCGAGTTTCGACGAGACACTCTCCATGGAAAATGATCAAGAGAATAAAGACAGTAAAAATCAAATACATCATTCAAAACGAAAATCGACAGGTAGCGTACGATTTAATTTACAATCATCAAAACTAATGACTCACACTCAAACCGTACCAAAACAACAAACGTTAGCGAAAGACTTTTTACAGAATTTTCCACTTCTGCGATCACTTGTTGAAGAAGCTTTAGCCATACAGCAACATCAGGAGAATATACCATCCCAATTGAGATCTTTAATATTTCATGAGCGGCCACTATCAGCTGTGCAACAGCGAAAGCCGAATAATTCAAAACCGCTACCAACACGACCGAAAACGGCTAACATTGGTCATTCAAGTCGAACGAAATCTGTTCTAGTTACAAGAAATGTAAACAATACCCGTCGATACTATTCATCAATATCAAAACCAAATCAAATGATAGTAACAAAAAACGAAGTACGTAATTTAGTTGATCGACTTTCAAAGCCAAAATTTAATAAACGAGTTGAACATGAAATGGCATTAATCGGCCCTGAATTATCAACTCCAGAACCTGTAAAAATAAATCCAACTCTCACTTTGAAACCGAAAAATTCGACATGGGTATTTTCATGTGTTATTTCTATTTTTGTTTCATTACGATAATGAATTGTGTTTTTGTTTTCTTTTCAATAGTCTACTATTCCGACAAGAAAACCACCTCTTTCCTATGGTACAACTCGTGCTCATAGATTAATGACTGAACTGTCTCGAGCTCGTCGTGCTGCTTTTGAACCACGAGCAGCTGATACACCGAAATCTCAAACACCTCCAAGAAAAGAAAAACATTCCAATAACCGTACTTCTCCCTTTTCGTCTCAACCACAGACATTGAATACGGAAACAGTACTAAATTTATCACTTTTAAACAAAGTCGACGTTGACACTCCTAGTGGACACAAAACAACTGTTCAACAACAATCATCAGAAAGAACACAAGAACCTGTACATACAATGCAGAAATCAACATCAACAACAAGTGAAGATGCTACTTTAAAATTGAATCAAACAGTATCGAAGATAACGTTTTCCACACCAGATATTAGCATGAATCAACCGAATCAAAATAATGATGAAAGAAACGACGATTTAGCTTTTTCGATTACTGATATCACCGATTAGTTAGTTTTGTATAAATTTCATTCATACGTCATATTATCTTGTTTTGTTTTGTAGTTTCACCGATGGTGGAGAATTTAATACTCGTCCAGCAAGTAGACAATCTACGTGATCATTTATTTTATAATACAAAAAAAAACTGAAAATCAATGTCAGATGTTTCAACTGAATGTAATAAATCCGTCCGTTCTACAAACAAAAAAAAACACATGGATATATATTTATTTATTTTCAAATTCATAAATCGTCTATTTAGTTTTGTAATGCATGAAGAATATTTTTGTTCCAAATATTTTCTAATCATCATATATAGAATACACATACATATTTTTTTTCTAAATAAATATATGGTGATACATTTTTCTTGGTGCCTTGAAGATTTAAGATTTTATTTGTGTAAACGATCGTTACCCTTGAACATCGTGTATTGCATAGAGGAAAAGAATGTTTGAAATGTTCGAATGTATAAGTACCCGATGAAATACTCTCAAATTAGGTGAGTCTACTTGATATTAGCAGTACAACTTATTCTTTCATGTATGCAATGCATAGAACAGGTCAAACGTCTTCACATCCGACAACTTTCTTCTAGTAGAATTGCTATAACTGCATGAATTTACATACAATTGAAATTGCTTGAGTTTTTCCAAAAATAATTCTTACTTTAAGTTGCTATTTTATTCATATCGTTCAAGAAACTTCAGTATCGAACACTTTCCAATGTATTCAATAATCTGGCAATATTCGATGGATTTTTTTTGGCAAAGATACTCCACAGAAAATTATCACATTTTATGTCCGACAGTTAAAGACAATCGAATACATAACCGGCTCTATGCATGATATTTCGTGATAAGCCGCAATAGGTTCGAGAGAAGCAAACTATTACAAACGAAAGAGTGAAGTGGCACAAGAATCTAGTACATACCAATAGATCTCTATTTTTGTACAGAGGCTTTGCAAGTATCGTTTAACTTTCCGCAAATTTTAAAATTATGAAATAGTTCATCACGTGTCGTATTGATTTTCGATCCAGATAAATGTTGTTGTCCGAATTGATTTACTTGCAATCTTTCCCTTGCTCTTTCGACATAAGTGCCTTGATAAAAAAAACAATTATTGAACAAGTTCATGGAGTTCGTTCCGTCGTACATTCAATCAATGAGTAGTTAATGTAATTGAAAAAGAAACCATCATTTTTATTCTTTATAATCTTACTAATATACTCATTCGTATTTGAAAAGGAAAATTTATCATGAAAAAATATTATACATAGCCGTGAAAAAATCATTCAACACTAATCATTAGTGTAGAGCAGCCAATCTACAGTGATATTGAAATTTGCTTCAGTGAAACATAATGCTTTTCTCGTTTTTTTCTGTACCAAATATATCTCATCAATTTCGCATAAAGTAATTTCACTAAAAACTATAGGAACTATTGTAGCATAGTATAAAATACCCATGAAATATTTTATGACAATGATGGAAGTCACACAATTTTCAAATAAATCATCGTTCGTATCATGTTACTACATAATCGATCAAGTGATGATGCAAAGAAATCTTTCAGAATTAGCCGTTACAAAACCAAAATACTAACTTGACAAGATATAATTATAACTAAAAGTAGAATTCGATTGGTAGTTTTTACACAGTTTTCATTGCACATCGAAATGATTGATTGCATACTATCATTTGAAATCATCTATTCAACTCCAATCAATGACATAAAAACAATTTAAAAGCAAACGAACACTAATGAAATAGCACAGCTTCTAACGGTAAGCATGCCACGAGTTCTTGTTAGACAAATCAACTGCAAATAGTTTTTCATCGTCTGAACTATTACGAATTCGATGGATGTATGAATTATAAAATAACAAGAAATTGAATTCATTGATATTGTATTAACGAAAAATCATAACACAAAAGAAAGCCTATCTATGCACAATATTAGCAGCTCATGTTCCTTGTTCTTAGAAATTTTTATCAATATACTATATCGTATATGTAATCATTGTTATAAATATTCCATGGCAAATCTTTCGATTCTCATTTAGAAAAGTATCTCTCGAAGACAAATACTATGACGACTGCACAAGACGGAAAAGTACGAAACCCAATGTGATCTGTATGATCTTCGGAATAAAAAACGAGAATTTCGATTCATTATTTTTCTAATTGATTAAAGTAATTGAATGTTAAACTTCAACAATATCACTTATTGCAAAATTTTTTAAACGCATAATATATTTTTATCCGTTTCCATGTTCACACAAGTAACTAATGAGAAAGTAAATTTATGCAGATATTTAGAAAAAGAAAAAACTAATCTGAAAAAAAAGAACGAAAATACAATTGATTATAAATTCGATCATATGCTGCTGATGAAATTTCAGAATTAACAAATTCGCAAGGTGTATAGTCACCGAAATAGAAGAAAATAACAAAGACTTCCAAGCTGTACTGTTGTCCAATAATATGAAACCTCATTGGATGCGTAATAAAAAAAAGTTTGTGTGAAGTGGGTTCTACGGTCAAAATGGCTTCCCAGAGTATAAAAACGAATGCATACTCAATCTTTGTTAATTTTTATGAAAATAAATTCTATTACTCCTTCATGTGTTATTTTATTCCCTGACTATAATATCCACACCAACACTGAATCAATCTTAATCATCGAAAACAACATTTTAAAATGGCCACACCATTCCCTCGTGTGCAAGTAGCACACATATCCCGAATGGGACGTCGACGATCTCAGTCTGTAACATTGCCTAATGCAAATGCACGAGGACAAAGAATGCCACGAGTAAGTTTGAATTCTACTTACTATATCAACAATAGACCTACACCAACAACAACGGACTGATTTTAGAAAGATTTTTTGGCCCAACTAAAAAAAGAGCGCTCAAAGCAACAAAAGAAATACATTGAACAAGGTGAATGTGAAGAAGAATTACAATTTGATGATCGGAATGATGATCATCTTCAACAATCATTCGATGGTCGATTGGCAAAATCTACCCTCACAATGTCATTGAAGAGACAAGCACCGTCGACAGCGGTTACTGTAACAAGATTGAAGAGAGAACTATCATCGAAAACCATAAAGTTACAAGAAAATGGACAAAACTATGGAAATCAAATAAATGTCATTCCAGTTCTACCATTAGAGTCGAAAATGTCACGTGGAAAGCCTAATTTGACTGCATTAAGTAAGTATTTCGATATTAATTGATAGTGAAGAATCAAAAATTGAAATTTCGATTCATCAATAGCACGTACTGGTTCAAACATTGATGCATATCTAGCGAGCAATGATCCAAAGTCGAATTCATCAACAACACTCAATGGTTCGAATATGAGTGCATCGATACGGCGGAATGGTCAGAATACTGATTCTTCCAACACATCATCCGATCCGTTGGCAGCGTCAGGCGTGAATTTAATACCAAAATCTAAAATATTCGATCAGGAGTTTTTTCTTACCGACGGTAGAGATCATGCGCGAACAAAGGATGTACATGATCATGGACGCATTAATATCACCGCTCGAGAGAAGTGAGTTCAATAGTAAATTGATTGTTGAATTTCCTTTTCTTTTTCATACTAGACCATCTAATGTTCCATCACAAAGGCGATTTCAAGGATCCAGTGTAAGTTTAATGGTTGCTATTATTGGAGTAGTCATTGGTATCATCGCTTTTGCTTTTGCTCTTGCTGCATTAATACTTGTTCTACTTCTTCGATCGACTGTCAATTCTGAATTAGGTATAGAAAAAGTAGTCTCTTGGTTCTATCTACGTGTCTTTGCTAAAATTGTTTGTTTTGCATCGATTTCAGCATCGAATTCAACATCATCGAGTTCATCCTCTACAACTCTACCATCGGCATGTTCAAATTATACAACGATCGACGATGCAACTCGAGGTGTAACTGCGCCAGGTTATGCACTTGGTTGTGATTCGACATCACCATTCATCAATCGAACCAGCCCAGTTTGGATCCGATTCATGGGTACAGGCGGTAGCACGCTGCCTTTACAAACGCCCGGCATGAATCTGTGTGGTTCGGAAGGTACTGGCTGGTATTCTGGTACGATGCCATCATCGACAGGTCAAATTTTGAATGGTACTGCATGTTTCACCTGGTATAATAGTGTATGTCGATATTCTGCGAGTATCAGTGTAGCAAATTGTGGATCTTTCTATATATATTGTTTACCTCCGGCACCTGCATGTATGATGCGTTACTGTACGATTTGATCCTATTGAACATGAATAAGTTGCATATGGATATGTCTTTTTCTTCAATAAGAGAATTATTTGTAATCTTAATGAAAAGATTCAATCGCAGAATCATGTTTTGTATTAGTGTTGTAATCTGATTTTCTCTTTTTTTTCGTACAGTTTTTCCAAAATCTTTGTTCTTATTCATACCACATGAAATTTATTCACTTGAAAATTCAAGAAGTTGATATTGATCTCTATTTACTTTGTTCTTTTGTTTCAATGCTTTCAGAACAATGAACATGCAACGATTGGACTTGTAAAAATATGCTTGAGTATTTTTTTTTTGCAATTTCAAAATTTGAAATACATTTGAAAAAGAATTGCTTAATGTCTATCATTGACGACTTTGTTACCATCACTGATCCAGATTCAGCTGTTTTGAAGATGTTTAATTTACTTTTGAGAATATGAGCCATTTTGATTTTGACGAGGCGTCTGTTTTTTATTTCTCCGAAACCATCTAAAAGAAAATGAAATGTTTCTTTGTGCTATATTATGTAAACTTCAAGTGATCGATCATGCTAGATTTATCTGTATAAATATATATAATCAACTAGTTGTGAAAAATGTTTTGGTGAGCTACCATTGATTAAACATAATAAAGTCTTTCAATAATCATGATGATCACCAAAAGAATAATCAAATGTAGTTAGAGAAAGTAAAAGAAAATATTTTCGAAAGAAAAGTGAATCAATCACGACTTGAAAATAGGTATTGACAAGTCATGACCAAAGAGGTAGTGTCATTGTGAACTTGAATCAACTTGTCCTTTTTCTTTAATTAACATTCATCAGAAACGATGGATAAAAAGGAACGATAAAAGATCGATTTACTTTTTATAGACAATTTCTAACTTGTCTGTCCTCGTTCTTTTCTTCTATCCATCATTGGATCAAATCTATCAATATAAAAAGAACTCTAATCCTAGAAAAGGATGAACTTTAAAACAACTTCCACAAATCGATCATTCATCAATTCAGTAATTAATCTAATTTTTATCATCAGACGATTTCTTTAAGAACATCTTCAAAGTTTTATTATGTTACACATGACACTTGCACATCGATCATCATTAGTCGTACCGTTTTAGAGAACTTTTCATTCAACTAAACTGCTCGATTCCAGGAAAATAATCAATAGATCATACCAAATCTTATATCAGACAGTCATATTTTCAAAGTCTTTCTTTTGTAAATTCATCATTTTATTCTATTGCAGATTCAAATTCAAAGATTGAAACACTACGAAATAGTCAAGTTTTCGATGCAAAATATTCTAGTACATTTACAATGAATTTATGAACAGATACTACGCTAATGTATTCTCAAAAACATGCTTAAACTTACATTGAGAATTATATGACTGGTAGAGATGATGAACGACATGAAAATATGTACTTGAACCAGTGAGATTGCATTGTTTTGTTTTACCTATTGGTATCGACGATTGTTTCTTACTTAGTTACGTAACACTTAATGATCATCATACACCTGACATATGAAAATTATCCTCCAAAACCCTACTAGAGAAACATTTTCTTGTCTCACGTAAAGAATTATATTGACATGAACTCCAAAAAAAAACAACCGATTGAAATCTATCGTTCAGTTCAGTAGCCTTTAATAGTTAAACTAAGAGATTTTATTTTTTAATTATCAATAAACAAAAAACGAATGAATAAATATATTCATTGACTTCAATAGAAGAAGCTAAGTTAGATATTGATTTCGATGACATCTTTTGTTCATCAACCGATGATATTTGTTGACATGATGTCATCGTATCTTGCTGCATTTTACATTGATTCCCTTTTGGACATAGAATACTAATCCACGTACCATTTTCACAAGTACAATACGCATTGATACCATAACAGATGCTTTTCCTCATCGTGCATATATGAGATGGAATGCACGTTTCATTGATATGAATAGTAGTAATAATCGTGGAAGTTGTGATTGATGATGGTGATTTAGAATTACTATTTTCGATCATATTTCTAATTGTTTTCGTCAAATCTTGTCCACTACATTTACACGTTAATTGATTTGGATTCATACTATAACATTGATTCAATTGTATTTCATACAATTGATTATCCATACAGTACTTCTGGCAAGTTTTCTTCCATTCAGGATATAGACAATCACAAGTAATTTGACCTACGATACATGCCACGATGATCGAATATCGATACATTGTGAATAAATTTGATTTTTTTGTTTTGAAGTAATCGAGAAAAAACTTTATTTATGTTGGTTCATCCAGTAATCTTAAGTCAACTATCGTTTATTGTTCAAACACACATCGGTCATTAAGCTGTTTCTTCGTTCAAATGTTTCTTTTCTTATAGAATATTTGCTCAAGTTTTAATCTGTATCGTAATCTTTGATAAAAAATTTTATTAGAAAATCAAATTTTAATATTCCTCACAGCTATTTGTTTATTTTCGACAATGGTTTATCCGATGATTAGAGAACTGTATTGAACACATCAATCAAACTCTCACGAAGTTCAAGTCAGAATTTAATAACCACGGCTGTGGAAGTTTGTATTCATTGGTAAACAAAGATAAAATGCAGGGGGCGAAAATACAATGAGCGTGCATTTAGAAGTGAATCGGTACTTGCAACAACGAAATCAGAAAATACGCAGTTACGATCAAATTTCTTCTATCTAAATTAATATACATAGAAATGCATAAAGACAGAAATAATTTTTCTAGCATTGCATCATATTTACAACCGAGAGAAATCTTCTCTCGACTAAACCGCATTAAATTTGTCTAAATAATTGAACGTTATTCTTCTAGGTTATTGGACGATATGAATTTAAAAACGAAAAATGGTATATTATGGATCGATGGCGGTATATTCTATTTTTTCTTTCTTTCCAATTGATTGAAACTCTATTGAATCTAATTGGTCGTCTCAGTAGTTTTCACATCGATTCGATGAACAGCTTGATCAGTTCCATCCATGAACAACATGTGAGTTTCTAGCTGTTATTCCTAAATCTTTTATAACATAAAAACAAATATCATATATTAGGTTCATCTTGTTTTGAACTTCATTCCAGTAAGTTGTTTTTCATTCATCTTCTTTCAATGAACTTTTTTTTTCTTCTAAAAAACCAGCTACTCCAATAATGTCATTTCAACCAGCTATACGATCACGTGTACCTTTCAATCTCTCATCAACGAATACGATCGAAAAACAAACACATGCATATACAATTTGGCTCAATAGTTTATTTACCCCTGTCGATTTTATGTGTAACACGACAATAAATCAATCCGTATCAGATGATACAACAACAACAACGACTAAAACATTTAGATCGTTAGCTAAATTAAATCGTTGGTATACACTACGTGATCATGCAAGAGAAATTTTTACACGTGATGTACAAAGTATAGCTTCTAAAATCAGTGTCGATATTGATATTAACAATTGTCGAATAAATCCTAAGTCAGATCTGAATTTTTCTCCGAGAGCAGTTAATCGACAAGCATTACTAAATTTTATTTCATCCTATAATCGAATATGGTTTCGTCTAGTCATGGAAGTTCTCTTTTCAATCAATATTGAAACTAATCAACAAATGAAATCTAGTATAGATCAATATCTTATTCAATCAACGAATATGACATCATCAACATTCAATGAAATGAATATCAAGAAAACTATTCTCAACAATAGTAATAGAACAGCATCGGTTCAAAGTCGTTCAACGATTAAAAATCTAATCATCATAGTTATTTTTCTTGAACGTGCAAAACTATTGCGTTTAGTTGATAATGATCCATGCTTATATAATCTTGATTCGAAATTTAAATCCACAAGAGAATCTATCGACATTTTATCACGTGATTTTATTAGTTCAGATACAAATCTATTACGTCGTCTTAAATTAGCTGGATATGAGCCAATATATAGACAAACATCATTCGATGAATTTAATTATTTATCAACAAGTAATGAAAATAAATTAGTTGAAGAGTTAAAAGATGGAATTCGTCTAACACGTTGTGTACAAATATTATTATCATCAACAAATGAATATGTTGCAAGTCTTGATCTATCAACGAAATTAAAATGTCCTGTTGTTAATCTCGTTCATAAATTACTTAATATTGATCAAGCTTTTGAATTACTTCAAACATATGGACATGTAAATTTAACTGGAATGTACGTTCATAGAAAATAATTTGTTTTCAACATATCAATATAAGGATTCGATCAAAAGTCGACCTATGATACAGTGAGATGAAGCCCCATGAAACAGACTAGTGATGACGCATCATGTTACTAAGGATAACAAATGTGAATCGAATTCGTTATTGACAGATTTGACGATCGATCAAAAACCTTGGACTTAAGTCCGACAGTTATGTGTACTTCAAAAAGTGAATGAGACAAATCAGTCATTCTAGAATGTGTGCACGGAAGAAGTATCTTGATAAACCTTTCTGGGAAACCCCACCACTGCTGGTCAACTGAGACATATCTAGGCAATTTAGTTTCGGGATGCAGTTTTTGTGTATTTCGAGACCTTTTTCGGGCAATTTTCTTTTAGAAAGCTCGATTTGATTCAAAACTAATATCAGATTCGGAACCAGCGTTAAAAACTGAGTCGATATATATACGTTGTGGATAATTCAGAGAAAAAATCCCTGTACACCCCCTCAGGGATTGTTTGGTGAAACATGACAATTTTTTTGATAACTCGGCCATCTCGTGGCGGATCCTTCTCATCTTCGAACTCGGCTAAGACATTGAGGAGGCAATTTTGTGCACAAAATTTCAGCTCAATCGAATTTATTTGTAAATAGTTATCATGTAAACGGACGGCCCGACCGGACACACTGACAGATTCTAGAGTGTACTCACTTTTTGAGTACACAAAAAAGAGAATGAATAGTCTACAGAATGCAAAGTTCTCAACAGACAACATTCAGCATCTCCTAAGATACACTTGAGTCATTCGAAAAACACGTCGTATGTAATCCATTTTATTTTGAAATGAAAACGAGTCTTATTTTTATGAAGACGTTTCAATTTTTCCGTATTGAATCATTACTCGACATTAGTGGAATATCGAAAAAATCAAGAGACATATCCTTAAGAGCATACGTATAGTTTTTCAAATCGATTGTTTCGCATTACTTTTTGTCCGCCAATGCAATTCGTTATCCGATGTTATCTATTGAGGATTTAGCGTTGTACATACATATTTTACAAAGTACATCCAACTGGGATTAGAGAAAACAGGAAACGTAAATTTTTTCTTTTCTTCCAGTTCAAATAAAGATATTATGAATGGTAACAAACAATCGACTCTTGAGTTACTTTGGCGTATATTCATCGTCTGTTATATTCCTAAACAATTATCACCAATAGAAAATTTAAATCGAGAAATTTCTATTCTTAAAAAGAATCTATTACAATATAGTTCTTGCTCTATGGAACAACAACTAATTGCAAATGATATCGTTCCCTTACAACAGCAATATATTGATTTTACGCCAGCTATTCAATCTCTGATTAAATGGGTACAATTAATTTGTGCACATTACAAATTTTGGCTATACGATTTACAAGAGTCCTTTGCTGATGGTCGTGCACTACTGTATATTATTTCATATTATTTACCTTCGTTATGTAACTATGAACGTGATATAAAACATTTAACAACATTAGCAACATGCCAAACACGTGATGAACACATCAAATTTAATCTTGAACTTGGACAACCGCAATCAATAAATATTTATGAGCGAAATGTTAAAATAAATTTTCGTTTCCTAGAAGAGTGTAGTAAACAATTTGGAACATTTTCATATGATCTTATGAAATATGAATATTATGCTAAAGACGTGCCTGATGAAAGATGTACAATTATTATTCTAGCTATGCTTGCACATGATTTGCTTTTTTTAAATAATATAACCCATAGTGAAACTGACTTTCGTGATCAGAAAATATTTAAAGATTTGAAAGAAAAACATGTCAACGCTAGTGAATCAATATTTGAAATGAAGAAAGAAGAAACAATGAATAGTAAATGTGTAGATGAAGAAGATTTTGAAATTATTCCTGATTATTCCATTAGTATTTCTACGAAGGAACAATCAAATCAAAAATTGTCAATACCTTCGACGACAATTCCTTATCTAACGACGGATATCTATCCTACGCTAGTACTACCATCGTTATTTGAACAAGACAAAGATAGGAAACAAGAAACTAATTTACCATTAAGAACACTTTCACAATCAATTTTAAATACGATGAATTATGATATTCTCGATCGTCTTGAATTATTATCAGAATTAGACGATAGTGATGATGGTGCTGGCGATGACGATAATGATGATTCATTTGGTTCTGCAAGATCAAGTTCTACGAAAATACATCATCAAAGAATATCATTTGCAGAAACAATATCATTAGATGATTTTGTTGAATTAGAACGAACAATTGAAAATGAAGAAAATCGAAATCCTAAACTTGATAGATTATCAAGTTTTGCTGATCAAACAATATCATCAGAAATCGATAGTATTGAAATAGATAAATTAGATGAAGTGAGTTTAATGGAAAACATATTGGTAAATAAATTCTTTCTTCTTTTGATACAGATTTCTTTTGTTGGTTCAGTAAATAGAAAAATGATTCGAGAAACATTGGCAGTGTTTTTATCTCATCAACAGCAAGCACTCAACTATGATGAATCCACTGGCTACAATAGTCAATACTTTAAACAGATACCAAACGAAAAACTATCCAATACAGATCGTAGAATACATGCTGCACAGGTTATACAGGTAAATGAGACTATTTTTACAGTTTTTTATTATATTTAGTGATCGAAATTTAGAATTAAATAATGAACATTCATATATACCCCTGGAAAGCAAAAGTTGGACTTTGCATTTCGAATATAATTTGCACTAAAAGAGTACATTTTAAAAATATCAATTACATATTCGGAAATCCCGTTGAGTCCTCTATCATGTTGTACAATTATGTTTTTGTTTAGATCTATACGTTACCGAAATAAGTTGCATACAACGAAGATACCCCTACATCAAGATTTTCGCCGATCAAAATTAGTTCTTTGAATTTTTCATCCATGTAGGCTTACCTATTAAAAGAAGAAGTTATAGAATCTGGTAAAACTTAAAAATCTTTATCACCTCACATATTTGCATATTTTCTTGCATTCACCTATCAAAAAACAATTTATGTAAAGCGAACAAAGTCTGAATCGACAGATTCAGAAAATTGCTGTTTTTTCCTTTTCTTGATAATTTAGTTAGTTTAAAAACAAAATTTTGAAAAGGCATCCACAAATTCATATAGAGCTTGAAATTCTTAATCATCTGGCAATTTTGAAACAATAAACGAGAGAGTGAATAGAAAAAGCTACCTACTTTTAGAGGTTTTTAACGAGTATATTGATGTAATATTCAACTTATTCTCCACCACACCAACGCAAGATAGTTAAGTTATGTGCAGAGCGATAGAGCATTTCCAGCTCGACCTGCCCATGCAACTGCTTAATCAAAAAAAAGAGTTTCTGGTATTAGTAACGAATTCAAAAAGAGAGCTGCAAAAACAACGAAAAACGCAAATATTCGGTACGTGTCGATTCAGAACTTGTTCATTGTACTTAAATTGGTTTTCGATAGATAAACGCAAGAAAATATGTAAATATATGAGGTGATAAAGATTTTTAAGTTCTATCAGATCCTATAAATAGGTAATCCTATATGGATGAAAAATTCAAAGAACTAATTTTGATCGGCGAAAATCTTGATGTATGGGAGTCTTCGTTGTATGCAACTTATTTCGGTAACGAATAGATCTAAACAAAAACATAATTGTACAACATGATAGAGAACTCCATGGGAATTCAGCATATGGAATTGATATTTTTAAAATGTACTCTTTTAGTGCAAATTATATTCGAAATAGAAAGTTCACCTTTTGCTTTCCAGGCTTATATATATTTGCTCCACTTTTTATTGAATGGTCAAAATCGAAGAATGATTTTTGTCGATAAGATTCGCACTAAGTTTATTTAGTTTCTACAGAACTCTGGTTAAATCTATAGAATTCTTAACTTTGCTACTCCTCATGATCGTGTTCAATACCATTTAATGTATACTGTGATATTTGATTAGTTATTATTCAATAACAGAAATGTTTATAGTGACGATGATCATATTGCAGAGGCGATTTAGGATGTATTGTTTATTTCGATTTCTTACTAGACATACACTTGTTTGAGTGCCGTTTTTGTTTTTATTCGAACGAATACCAACACTGAAGGTCAACAGAAAATTGGGTAATCTCAAGGTTTATTTTTATTATACAGAAAAAATGTTTGATATTCTTGATTATGAGAAAAATCTAGATTGATCATTTGAATCTGTCTACAAATACATATTCTTTTCAGGCTCACTGGCGTGCATATCAAGTTCGTATTAATAATGAACATCACAATCATTCTATCGTTCGTGTTCTTGCAAAATTTCGCACACTAAATTCAGTGTCTAATTCATCAATAACTATACGTGAACGTTTCATACAACTTGTTCAGACATATTTCGAATCATCAACATCATCTCCTACTGCTCATATAGATTTTATTTATGATGTAGAACCGATGATAATTGATTGTCTTGAAATACGTTATTTAATAGCTGAACGTGGTTTATTACGTTTATTTTTTCTTTTAATAAAATGTAACTATCAAAGTGAATCATCGACGATTTTGTTGCATAAGTTATTGAATATAATACAATTATTCACAACTCAACATACTCTCATTATAAAACTAATTGACAAACCAGAAAACATAAAGGATTTAGTTATGCTTTTATTAAGTTATTATCAGAAGAATGATTGTGAATTATTTGAAAGAATTTGTTTACTACTACAAACTATTATAAACGTTGATGAGCTTCGAAAAATTTTACGATCCGACAAATTATTCTGTGAAACTATCGAATATATTTATAAACATTTATCTATTGAAAGTTCGAATAAAGATAAAATATTTCAACAACAAATACGATCAATACCAAAATCATCAACTGAATCAATCAAACATCGAACAACTGCATCAAATCACTCATCGATTCATCATCCGATATCCAAAACAAAGTTTCGATCAATGATTATTCAGAATAAGAATATTTTTCAAAGAAATCTTATTTCAATCGAACGATTCATGAAAATTTTTTATTGTAATTAATACGATATGTATATAATGTATAGAAATTCTTCTTCTTCTTCTTGTTTGTGCTTGAATGGAAAAAAATGAATAAATCTTACATGTGGATATTTAATAAAAAAAAAAGGAAAGACAATATTCCTTTTCTTCTTATCTTAAAAACGACATTGAGTACAGAAATCTTCTGTTTGTTGATCGATGAACACAATAAGATATGAAACAGTAGAATCACATGCGATTGATTATCGAATTCGATGAACAGAAATTCTTCATATTACATTGCGAAGGGCCAATTATCTAAATCGAATTCATCCAAAAGTATACATAAGAAGACCTCGAAAAGCTATGTTGAATAAACTACATCTGAAGTTAACTTGAGAACATGTATCTGACTGTGGCAAAAAACGTTCAAGAAAAGTGTTTACAAGAATTGCTTTCAACCGCCTTTATTGACTCATGCAAATTAGTGTCAAGATGACTGTACTTAAGAACTACAGTGAAATTCAAGCTGACTTCATTCATGTGTGGAAATTTATTGAAAAATGTTAATCTCAATGTGTTACTTCGACCTAAAACAATTCAAGGTCACAGTGTAACTCTCTCAATTGTTTTCGCATAGCAATACTAAGCATACTCTATCTTTATCAACATCGATTTCTTGTAATTGAAACTCTAGAAGTACAAAAACAAACCCAATTCTTGTGAACATTAAAAAAATTTCTATTATTTTTTTCAGAGAGAAAAAAAATAATCTGAAAAAAAAAACTTGATAAAAAACGATTAATTATGCATTCTATTATATGCATCTTACAAGTTTTCTTTTGAGTCAATACAGTTGTACATTGATATATGCTGAAAATGGAAGAAAATATATACGAGGCGACTCGAATATTGTTGTCGAACACTATGAAACCTTCTTGATTGGATAAAAATAAAGAACACTGTGAAGTTTGATCTCCGGTCAGATTAGCTACAAAAGTATAAAAACTATTGTATATACTCAAGTTTTGCTAGTTTGAAAAAAAACTAACTTCTATTGTTCGTTCATGTTTTATTAAACTATTCGAATACAAGAACACGAGTAATACTGAATTAAGATTAGTTGTCAAAAACAAAATTTTACAATGGCCACATCTTTCCCTCATGTGGAAGTGTCGCATATACCACGAAAGGGGCGTCGGCGATCTCATTCTGTGACATTGACGAATGTAGATGATCGAAGAATAAGTATGCGACCAGTAAGTTTGAACTCTACTATATTAGCAATAGACCTATACCAACAATGCCCTGATTTTAGAAAGACTTTTCGGACCAAATACAACAAGAACGCTCGAAACAACAAAATAAATACATTGAACAAGGTGAATTTGAAGAAGAATTACAATTTGATGATCGCAATAATCATCATCTTCAACAACCATTCGATGGTCGACTTGCGAAATCCATCCTCACAATGTCATCGAAGAGACAAGTACCATCAGCAGCGATTACTGTAACAAGATTGAAGAGAGAACTATCATCGAAAACCATAAAGTTACAAGAGGATGAACAAAACTATGGAAATCAAATAAATGTCATTCCAGTACTACCATTAGAGTCGAAAATGTCACGTGGAAAGCCTAATCTGACTGCCTCGAGTAAGCGTTTCGATATTGATTGATAGCGAAGAATCAAAACTTGTAATTTCGATTCATCAATAGCACACAGTGGTTCCAATGTTGATCCATTGCAAATTTCATTACATCCTGTGACAACATCATTCAATCCTTTCATAACATCCTCTACTAATTTTATGGCAAAATCTGAAGTTTTAGATCAAGACGTTTTCGTGAATGGTAACAAAAACCTTGCACGAAAAAATGACTTAGAAGATCCAAGCAGTATCAGAATCAATGAACGACACAAGTACGTTATTCTATTAACTAAAACTTTTCGATTTTAATCTATTGTTATTAAAGATCACTCGATGCTGTTCAAACGAACTTAGACACAAGGTCAAGTGTAAGTTTGATGGTTGCTATTATTGGAGTAGTCATTGGTATCATCGCTTTTGCTTTTGCTCTTGCTGCATTAACACTTGTTCTACTTCTTCGATCGACTGTCAATTCTGAATTAGGTATAGAAAAAGTAGTCTCTTGGTTCTATCTACGTGTCTTTGCTAAAATTGTTTGTTTTGCATCGATTTCAGCATCGAATTCAACATCATCGAGTTCATCCTCTACAACTCTACCATCGGCATGTTCAAATTATACAACGATCGACGATGCAACTCGAGGTGTAACTGCGCCAGGTTATGCACTTGGTTGTGATTCGACATCACCATTCATCAATCGAACCAGCCCAGTTTGGATCCGATTCATGGGTACAGGCGGTAGCACGCTGCCTTTACAAACGCCCGGCATGAATCTGTGTGGTTCGGAAGGTACTGGCTGGTATTCTGGTACGATGCCATCATCGACAGGTCAAATTTTGAATGGTACTGCATGTTTCACCTGGTATAATAGTGTATGTCGATATTCTGCGAGTATCAGTGTAGCAAATTGTGGATCTTTCTATATATATTGTTTACCTCCGGCACCTGCATGTATGATGCGTTACTGTACGATTTGACTAGATGTGATAGGAGTGATCTGTTTTTCAATATTTTTGTCTTCTTTTTTTTCGAATCAATAAAAATTTCATTTGTCTCTTCGAGAGCCAGAATGCAAAATAATCCTAGAACATAATATTGAAAAGTCTATATGGTACGAGTGTATACTGCTGACATCTACTTAGAACCTGCTAGTATTCGTTAATTTGTGGTCATGTCTTACTATTTTTACTTAGTAAAATGACTTCACTTCTGAATCATTTTAATAGTTAACCTCTTTATTATTTCTCTTAGTTCGTAAATCGTCCGGATTTTTCCACACATTTTTTTTCTATTAACATGTAAGTGAATCTGTTAAGTATCTTGCTATCTATTTATTCATTTTTGTTCTACTTACAGATTAAGATTTTTGTTTGATACCAGACTATGGGAGTTCCGGCATTTTTTCGTTGGTTAACAAAGAAGTATCCATCAATAATTGTTAATTGCATTGAAGATAATCCTTCAACGGGTAATATACTGGAGGAATAGTATTGTTTCAATGTTGTATCGTTTCATTGTCTTTAAGATGCTCAAGGTGTTTATCATCCATTAGATGAAACACGTCCTAATCCAAATGGCATCGAAGTAAACACGGACAACAAAAAGAAATTTTTTTTTAATTTCAATTATTTCCTTTCAGTTCGACAATCTCTATTTGGATATGAATGGAATAATTCATCCATGTACACATCCTGAAGATCGTCCGCCGCCGAAGAATGAAGATGAAATGATGATATTAATATTTGAATGTATTGATCGTTTATTTTCCATCGTACGTCCACGTAAATTACTTTATATGGCTATTGATGGTGTTGCACCACGAGCAAAAATGAATCAGCAGCGTTCAAGACGTTTTCGAGCATCAAAAGAAACCACCGATAAAGCCGAACAAATGGAAAGAATTAAAAGTGAAATACGTACTGATGGTGGTCTTTTACCTGAAGATAAAAATAATCAAGAAAAAAGTGAACATTTCGATTCGAATTGCATTACACCAGGTACACCATTTATGTCCAAACTAGCCGATTGTCTTCGTTATTACATAAGACATCGTATGAATACAAATCCAGCTTGGCGTTCAATAAAAGTTATTCTGTCCGATGCCAATGTTCCTGGCGAAGGTGAACATAAAATAATGGATTACATTCGTCGACAACGTGCACAACCCGATCATGATCCAAATACGCATCATGTTCTATGTGGTGCGGATGCAGATTTAATTATGCTTGGTTTAGCAACACATGAACCTTATTTTACAATTATACGTGAAGAATTTAAACCTAACAAGCCACGACCATGTGACATATGTGGACAATTAGGACACGAAATGAAAGAATGTAAAGGTATTCCTAAAGAAAAATTTGGTAAACATGATGAATTATTAGCAGCAAAGAATTATGGTGAAACTCGTTATATATTCGTACGACTTTCTATCTTACGCGAATATCTGTATCGAGATTTAGAAATACGTTGTCAACTACCATTTGAATGGGATCTTGAACGTGCCATTGATGATTGGGTATTCATGTGCTTTTTTGTTGGCAATGATTTTTTACCACATTTACCATCACTTGAAATACGTGAAAATGCTATAGATAATCTCATACGTATCTATAAAGACAATGTACCTAAATTTAAAGGTTATTTAACAGAAAATGGAATACCAAACATGGAACGAGTGGAAATTATCTTAACAGGTATTGGTAGAATGGAAGATGAAATATTTATGAAACGACACGAATCAGATCAGCAGCAACGACAACGTGAAAGAAGTCGTTCAAATAACTATCAACCAGCGAATAAAAGGCAAAAATCGACAATGGATCGAAGAGAGTATGTTAATTTTTATTTATACTGATCAAATATTTGCAGTAACAGAATACTGATGAAATAAAAACATCTTCCTTTGTTTAGTTTAGCATGAGCAGCAGACAATATCCTTGGAATGAAGTTGAAATTATTCTAGTTAACGAATACACGAGATTGTTCATTTCGTTAAATCTTTATTTTTTCACAGACAGTTAGTTTGCCTGATTGACTAGAGTTCTTCATGCATCAAATCAATCTATACTTTCTTTCGTATGTGCAATCGAATAAGATAACGTCCTAGAATAGCAGACAAGATTAATTTTATTTATACTAGTACAAGTACAACGTTCAGAAAAACGAGCATAAAAACTATAGCAGAACTTTTGTTTTTATTATCTCAGTAATGCATACTGACGTTTAACATTTGACTGAAAAGAGGCATCACAGAGGGATCAGTTTCCGTTTAGATTGTGTTTAATGAATAATAAAAAGAAAAGAATTGGTAAAGGCATAGGGTAATTACACATAAGCACCTTAACTCACTCATGATGAGAACAACTTTAGAAATAGACTAGATATCTTAAAAATAAATGAATAAAGTTCCTGTACATACTTTAAATCTACTTCTCGTTTTTCGATTAATGTATCTAAAATTAGACGTCGTGATTAAGATAACAATGTCTTTCTATTGTAGACCTGTTGCTTTGCCTGTGTGGATGGCAGCTCCTCAACTAGAGCCACAACCGATTGGTCAACGACCTACGGCAAATATTAGTAATCCAGCTCAAGCTAATTTTCAATTGCGTCAGATGCAACGTGTTGATTTTTCCTCATCGGATCCATCAAACAATCGATCTAGAAAACGTAGATCCGATGAAATGGAACAGGAAACGCCTAGCAATCCAATGTTCGATCGGCAAGATTCTACTCGTGATGAAGAAGAAGACAATGATCCAAACGACACAGTACGACTTTGGGAAGATGGCTGGCGTGAACGATATTATAAAAATAAATTTAACGTTACTAGAGATGATCTGGAACAATTTCGTGTACAAGTGGCACAACATTATGCACGAGGTTTATGTTGGGTTCTGCAATATTATTATCAAGGTGTACCAGCATGGGATTGGTATGTATTTCATATGAATCTTCATTGAAATAGTTTCTTAGTGTGTATATGTTTTAGGTATTTTCCTTATCATTATGCACCATTTGCATCTGATTTCCTCAATGTGAGAGATGTACCCGTATTTTTTGACAAGAAGACAAAGCCATTCAAACCATTAGAACAATTGATGGCTGTATTTCCATCACAGTCTCGAAAATTTCTACCTATTGAATGGCAATCTTTAATGACAGAGAAAGATTCTCCTATCATAGATTTTTATCCATTAAACTTTTGTGTCGATCTTAACGGTAAACGTTATGAATGGCAAGGTGTTGCATTATTACCATTCGTTGATGAAAAACGCTTACATCGTACACTTGAAAATGTTTATTCAACACTAACTATCGATGAACAACAACGTAATAAACGTGATTATGATCGTTTATATATTTATTCAAGTGATTTATGTTACGACTACTTTAAAAAAGTATACGTTCCAGGTGAAAATATAGTTACAAGAAAGAATCCACTTGATATGCCGACGATGTTGAGTGGAGGTATGGCTGGACGTGTATGGCCTGAGGATGATGATAAAATAAAAGCGATTGGAGAATTAATTAAACCTCCATTGCCTAATTGTGAAGAAATAGAAAGGAATAAAGTTATATGTGTTAAATATAGAGATTTATCATTTGATGATGATTACATATTTAAAGCTAAATTATTAGAGAATGTCTCAATGCCACCACCAACATTGAAACCACGAGATTACGATCAAATGAATCCTTTTCGACCAAATACAGGTTTTGCACAACGGCCACAATATCAAAGAGATTTTGCACCGGCTCAACGTTTTATTCGTCATTCCACGGGTCCTCAGCACTCTTATCAGTCCCAACAGCAACAATCTGATGGTTATTATTCTCAACGTCAAACGGACAGATATCATTCTCAATATCAACAAGATGGAGGTTATGCTCAACGACAATCAAGTGGAGGTTATCAACCACGAAATCCCGGTGGAGGTTATCCGCCACGAAATTTCAGTGGAGGTTATCAATCGCAACAGCAAGGTAGTTTTATGCCTTCACGGCAATCCAATAGTGATAATCGTCCTCGACAATCAGATGGATTTTTTCCTCCGCGTCATCAAAATAGATATAATTCATATAGACCGAACTATTAAGAAGATGTATAAAAATTTTTTTTGTTTTTTATTATGTTCACCCGAACATATATATATAATAAAAAAAAGTTAGGAAAAAAATAGAAATTCGTATACATTACATAAGAGTCCAAAATTTCAATGTGACCATTGTTTTTTGTTCTAATTTATAATTATGTAAATTCGTGTAGATACGAATGAGTTAAACTTCTTTGTTGTTGTTGATTAATAAACTATTCCTTGATGATGACTCATAACTATTGATTACAACGATGGATGTCAGTTATGCATTACACCACTATTGATATATTTGGACCTGTCGATAATTAACATCGACAGAAAAAGAAAAGAAAGCATATAATATGAGCAAATACGAGAGATAAAGTTAAACATCTTCGAATGCCTGTCTACGTGCTAGATAGACATGTATGCTTCGACGAAATCTTTAAAGATACTTGTTTCCTCTTCCATTTAGTCATGCTATTATTAAATAAAATGTAGATGAAGCATAAAATACATTTCAACCAAAGAAGAGTATGTGTGTTCAAACAAGATTACTAGTCATCATATTACTTCATGTAAGATCTCACAAATGTATGTTTACGATGTGCCACCTACAAGATTTCATTACTTCTTCTGAAACATGCATCTATATCGAATTCTAGAAAAGAAAACGTTATTCATTGATTTTATAGTGCTAGGATCATTCATTAACATATTCAATATCTTCGACGATCAATACTAGTTTTACGACATTCGTACTTGAGGAAAATTATACAATATTTTCAAGTATTCATCTTGAAAATCGTTTTTTTTAGTAATGTGATTCTGTTGAGCACTCAATCGACTTAATAAATCAGTTACTTACATGTCATTATGGTATTGAAACAATACTTTAAGTACTGACGACCAGGTATTTTTTTAAGTCAGTGTGTGATTGTTAACAAATGGTCAAGTACATTTTGGTATTGCACGAACAAAAGCTTTGCAATATATTAGTCGATTTCTTTTACTTCTACTCTCTATATACTTGCTTATTGAAACGATCAGGTCACTTCTAGCGTATAAATTTTGTCATAACCGACATTAAAATTGTTGGAAGCTAGAAGAGCAATCTGATCTCTCGACAGTTTTTTGCTTCTTAGGTAGAAAGAAGTAGCTGTCAAAATGAAGATTTAAAGTAAATAGAGAGTTTGAATTCTCCTCTCATTTATTCGGATTACACTAAATAAAATGAATTCAGTAGAATTATTATTATTCATTAAAACAGAGAAACAAAAATAGATTTTAGATTTCTGTGATTCGATATGAATTTCACATATTCTTAGATTTTCTCAAACTTCTAATACTTTATTTGAATCTTTCGGTTTCGTCTACCCTATCCGACTACTAAAGAACTCTACATATTCCTCTCAAATCATTTTTCACTGAAAATACTAGCGGCAAGAATATAAAGTTATTTGTTAATAAGTTTTGCAAGAAGTTTCAAGTTTTTGTGAATGAATATTTATAAAAGTGTGTGATGAAAACGCTAAGTTTTATATTGAGGTCGATCATGTTAGATCTTGAAATGTGATCAATAATCAGTTGCTGCTATATAAATAAAAACTTGAAAATTATCTCTTCATTTATTCATCATTGTATGGAGATATGGAGTAGTTTTCTTTTTGATCGTTGACTTTTAGAACATCCTGTAAATGGGGTAATGTTGTAAAAAATGCTAATTATCCTTAAAATAATAATATATGAATAGACACCTAGCAGTATTCTTCTATGTATTCATGTGCAATGTTTGTCAAAGGTCAATAGTGTTTTCCTTCAGCCAATTTATTGATATGAAAGAGAAAAAAATCTTAAAACTTCGATATTACTCCATTTACACGAAGACACATATTTTGTTATCATGCAAAAATTCTTCGTGATCCTTACAAAATAACTCATGACAATCGTCTTCAAATATATTTGCCTTCTTAAGTACCATGGCAATTTACAACATTTGTTCTCAAGTATGTCACGTAATCTACATGATCATGTATATCATCAACATGACTAAAACGTAATTAGTGAACTGAACTCGACAGAGAATAAGTGCAACAAAAATTGCTTTCATCATCGAGAGGTCATCATAGGGTTGCTCTATCTGAATTGACGTTCCATAATTTGTTTCGAAGATGGCGTTCCTTTTTCGCGTTCTATACTGGACACTGGTCAATGAACGAACATTGGCTCTTCTCTTCATCCAACAGAATAGAACAGGAATAGCCATTGTTTCAATGATTTCCTGTTTATAATAGAATAACAGAATGAACGAAGAAAGAGACCAAGTGAGAAAACATACAGAAGGAGAGAAACAAGTTCGATGTGTTTCAAGTGAGTAACTGTTATTTTTATAACGTTTTCGTTGTTTTCTGAAAATCTTTGATGTACATACATAATAAGGTGATAACGCTTTCACTTCTTCTCGTTCTCTCTTTGGATGATTAGCCGACAGTAGGTTGCTTGTGATATTTAATTATTTTCTTTTTGTTCTCTATACTCATGATTATATTACTTCGTCGAAAAGCTATCAGATGCACAGATAATGTCAAAAGAAAAAGATCAGACAGAAAAGACAAAAAAGAAAAGAATGAGAAGGACACGTCACTACAGGAACTCACTTGATTGGCATAAAGAAAAGAATATGCTATTATCTTTTGTTGCTGACCTCGCCATACACTAGATGGTCAATTTTCTCTATTCTAATGCCACACGTACAATACATACATAAAACTAGAGAATGGTTGGTGTTGTTTTTATATTTATTGTTCTTAGCTAACGTTCATTTAGCACGTTGTTTGATTAGAGCTGTTACAAGCCTTTTCCTTCCGACTGGTGTATGTGTGACTATGTAATCATATCAACATGTAGGATTATTTGCGTGAATATATAGAAGAATCGAGCGAGAAATAGTATGTTATTTCAATCATCATTATGAACAAATGCTATTTTGACCTGTTGGCCATCATCCTCGTCATTGTACACATATTTCAAATGATGATATCAGATCCAAACGAAGTATGTGTAGAGAGCATTACTACCAATACCGAGTCCGAGCAAATGAGATTAATGACACACTATCAATAACGATGATCGATTGTGTATTTATCAATATTTCATGTCAAAATAGGTCATAAGTTGAAGAATGCTTTTCATTTTGTTTTTTTTTTGTTGTTGTTGCTGTTTTTCTATCATCATCTCGCATGTATCTATTCATTGAGCGTGACATGATCTTTTCTTTCGATTTTATTTTTGTCAGTCATCTATATCTTTAGTTAATGACAAGTAATTAGTTCGTCTGTCCATCTATCTATCTGTCGTTTTTAGTCACATCATCGACTACTTGATAGAACAATTATTCTTGTTTCTTACATAAATACATGAATCGCATGCTTCATCAAACATATTTTCAATTTCATATGTCTATGTTACGTGTTCAGATGTCTAGGCCTATGGCTATAATAAACTGAATCACTCTGCAATTTCCTGTTATCTACAACTGAATAAGTAAGTAGTACTTTTCCATTGAACAAGTGCAATGCATTATCGTAATGGTAAATAATTCAATGTAGATGATCAATGTGGGAGATCTTTGTATATTCGTTTTTCTTTTATCATTATGAATATTCTTTTATTGAGCTAAGCTCTATTTGATGTTAATCATCCCCGCATAGCAAGGTCGTTATCTTGTTCTTTTATCGAAGCAAATCGTAACCTTTTGATATAATATATATTATAATGTCATTGTCCATTTGTTCTCAATGGATGATCCATGTCGTTGTCTTTGAACAACTTGCACTATCTGTTAACAATCTATAGTCGATGTTCATATGCAACTATGAGTGGGTATAAACGAAAGAATAATATGCAAACTGTTCATATCCCTGGAGCAAAATGTAACTGTTTTTTTTTCTGAAGAAAGAAAAAAGAAACAGAATTCGAATAGACACTTATGAATGTCATCGAAAAAGAATTGAATGAATGCACAAGTAGCTGTCTACTATTTTATCAAAGAACTAGTTTCATTTTGAACAAGAACACTCTTCTGTATTGTTTTTTTCGTAGTTGATGTCTTGTCTGACTCTATTATGTATTCGATACACTTCCGATCCATTTCGCTCGTTCTTGCTCTTTCGTTCGTTCGTTTACCCTTTTTTTTGAACTTTATGATAAAAACGAAATTTCATCTAACGCATATGCATACATAACACATTCCACTCTATCATGCTTATCATGGACGATCAATCAAACGAAAGTGTTGTTCTAGATTTCAAAATGTAATTAAGTTTTTAATCTTGTTTTTTATAAAAGTATGCTATTATTCAATGTCGATTCTACTATCAATCACCAATATTATTTTATTAATTTATTTTGGTAAGAAATTTTTTTTATTTTCAACCATGTACTTCATTCATACGATTGGTATTTATAGTGAATGTAATATTTATACTGTCATCACCAATAATTATTGATTGTGAAATAGGTGATACGCAAGTTGTTATACCTTGTTCAATAGATCGAACTCAATGGGCATTGCCATCCATTCTACAATGGTACCGATCAAATAATAATTATACAAGACCTATTGCTAGTCAATTCGATAATTATCCTGTACATATCGATGAAATCTATCGTAATAAATATACTCTTCTTTCCAATGGTTCATTAAGTATCGACAATGTTCAATTAAATGATAATGATACATTTGAATGTCGATTGATTTTAATTGATCGTGGTCTATTGGATATAAAAACTAACTATTTCATTATACTCCGGGTTAATGGTATGTCGCTTAAATATATTTCTGTTTTTTTTTGTTTTTTTATTGATTCTTCATCTGAAATCAAACTACTTTTAAGAACAACCACATTTTATCAATCTATCGAATTCATTACAAATATCTGCATACTATTCAACAGTCAATTTTATTTGTCATATTTATGGAGTTCCAAACCCAATAGTAACATGGTATAAAATTCTTGAAAAAAGTAAACAATCGATCAAAGATGAAGATTTAGAATTACTTTCCATGGATAGTCAACAGTATGCATCAATTTTCGAGATCTATTTTTATGTAGCATTCTTTATTTCTTCTTTTTATTCAGATTTACTCTTTATAATGTGGACGATCGTATGGCTGGCAAGTATAGATGCATAGGGAAAAATCGACTTGGTGCAATCCACAATGACTTTCAACTTCTAATACGCGGTATGCGAAAGAACTCTTTTATTTATCGTCATATTTATTTGATTCAATATTCAAAGGTTCAATTTATTGGCGACAATTTCCTGAAAGTCAGACTGTTAAAATCAATGATAGTTTAACTTTAAAGTGTGAAGGAGAAAGTAGTGAAAAATTGCAATATCAATGGTTCGCTCGAATTGTTCTACTAAAGACAAAATCTTTATTATATTATGATTATCGTGTCTAGGTTGAAAGATCATCTCCCAATATCCGATACAATTTCATCACAAAATCGGTTACAAACTTATAGTGATGGTGTACTTAGCATCAATAATGTTCAACCATCTGATCATGGAGAATACGTATGTGTAATAAGTATTGTAGATTCAGCTAGTGTTCGAAGCAAGCCAGCCATAATAACTGTTCAATGTAAGTTTAGTCGTTTCTATTATCGTAATTCTTCATAGAATTTAATAATAAATAGATCCACCAATGCCGTCGCGTAATCATCATGCAAAAAATTTGACATTTATTCGAAGTTCAATAGGTATTTGTCCATGTTTACTTGATGCTTATCCACCAATTCAATCTGTATCTTGGTATCGAAACGGAGAATCAATACGCATTGAACCAAAAGGTAATTCATACAAAAGAAACAACGAAGAATTTTCATTCATCTTTTATCTGTGTTACAGGTGGCAAATATTCTATCAACTCTGAGTATGCTTTGGTTATCAAATTTGTTGAAATCGATGACAATGGTAAATATTCTTGTCGTGCGCAAAATTCAGAAGGCTTTGGTCATGATAGTATACCATTCTTTGTTGATACGAAAGGTTTGATTCTAGTTATATTAATTAAAAGATTCTGTTTCTAAAAACAAGAATACTATAGAACCAATTCAATTTATTCTCAAACCTGAGTCCATCTATCATGTCAATGAACACGATCAATTAGCATTACCATGCATTGCTTTAGGCAATCCACAACCAATTATTAAATGGTTTAAAGTATGAAGAAATAATTTTTTGTGTTTTTGAATAGCCACTATAAATAATTCATGCATTTTTAATAAATTAGAATTCGTTGGAATTAAATAAGGTAAATGAAAATTTAACATTAGAACATGTTAGTAAAACTGATCATGGCTCCTACATATGTCAAGCATCAAACCAGCATACAACAACTAATATTACTACATTGATTATTGTTGAAAGTGAGTCCGATTGATCATATGAATGCATAAAGAGAAACGTCATTCGAGTCGATAACTACATAAATCTGTAATTATGTATGACAATGCTGAACTAGATGTAATTATGAACACATATTCAGAAAATACCTACTAAGTTCCAATTCACGATCTATCTACATTTACTCTAAATCGAATTGAATTACACTTGATATCGTACTGAATCCGTACTCATTCGCATGGGAACCCTTGAAAATAGCCGCTTGTTAGTGATTACTCAGACAGGAGTTAAGTTCGACAGGAAGGGAAGCTTCTTGTTTGGGTTTAAAAGTCGTTTTCTTGGTTTTTAAATAGAATAAGTGCTGTTGTGGTTTTTAGATACGACACCACAAGCACCACAAAATATTCGATTTAAGCAAATATTTTCAAATCTTTTGATTTCTTGGGAACCTGGTTATGATGGTGGTCGATTGCAACATTTCATTATTTGGCATAGAATTTTACATGAGAAAAAGCGAAGTTGGCATCAAATTCGTGTTCTTCCAAAGAATGCAACTGAATTCGCATTGCTTGATTTAAAATTGAAACGAACCTATGAATTAACACTGGTGGCAGAAAATGATTTTGGCTTGGGTACATTCACATCAATTTATACAATTTATCTAAATCAATCACAAGATTCATCTATCGATTATCTGTATTATTCGAACAAAACAAATCTATTTCGACCATCATCGCCAGTAAACCTTCATCTTTATCAATCTGGATTAAACCTTCACATAGCATGGACCCATCCAGATCGCATGGAATCACCGATAAGCATTACTTATTATGTTATTCAGTGGCGTTCAACCATTTTATTTAATAATCAACAATCACAACAATCAATCGTTGTCCGTTATCCTACTCGTTCCTATGTATTAAAAAATATAAAACAATCAAAATATATTATACAATTGATGGCTTATTCTCATCAAGGAACATATAGTTTCCCAGTTGAATCACAAATTGATATTCGTATGTATTTACAGGTTTTGTTTTTCCAGATGAATTCTAATTTTCGTTTTTTTCTTTATGCATTTAGGATATAATGCTATACTTGCTTACAGTGGATCAAGTCGTTTATTGATTATATTGCTCTGTTTACTTGTTCTACTTACAATAGCATCGATATTTTTCTGTATATACTGTGTATTTAAATATTATTACCATCGAAGATCTTATATAACAGATCTCGACTGTGGTAAAGAAATAATGCATGAAATTTTTCTTTACAGATAATTTGGTACTAAATTACTATATTTTTGTTTCGTCTAGATTCCAAGTGGAAATGTTGTTTACTTCCACATATTCGATACAAGTACGTAACAAACAAAAGTATTGCAAAATGATCATCTCTATTTCGTATTGTTACATTGATCCAGATTAGGTGATTGCTCTCATCTGAAAGCTAATCGTTATCATGCAAGCCTTCTCAAATCAAATGATCTTCAGACGACACCACTGTATAAATCACAAAATCGAATGTTACATCAGACACCAAGTGCACCTCCTATTAGTCTACCATCACCTCAAGAGAGCTATACTGACTCCGCAGTATCTCTAGCTAAAGTAACCACAATTCCACGTTGCCGTGAGTCACTTACATCGAATCCAATGGCTACGCCAAAGCTCTTACGTGGCTCTTTATCAATAGAAAATCCGAATACAGTCGTATCATCGACTCTTACCTATACGAGTAGTGACGAAACTAAAATGGTTTCGTTTTTTGAGCCGATTTCAACTGGTAGTATTTCGCCCATACCATATGCTGACATGGAAATTCGAAAAAATAGTTCTCGTCTTCCACTTGAAGCTGTACCAGAAATCAATGAACTTGACGTGGTCAATAGTCGATATACTATTGATTCGTCCCTATTGTCGACACTATCCCATTCGCATCGTCTTCGTGCAGTTCAACCTAGTCCTGTTCTGATTACGTTTGATTCTAGTACTTTGAAATCTCGTTCCTAAAGTATCTATCAGAATGCGTCTCTGTTGCCTAATCTCATGATTTTGTTTTTTTTTTGCGTTTGTGATCTTATTCTTGTATTGGTTGACTTGGATACCCCTTTTGATGTGTGTGTTTATTATACGATTATAAATGAGAATGAACTACTATGATTATATTGTAATAAATAGATCTGATCCATTATCATACGAGAAAAAAAATACGATAAATGATTACCAGTTAGAAAATATGGTGGCGAATATACATTATGTTGCTCGTGAAGATTTACTACTATTCACATAGCTTCGTGCTCACGAGAAAAACATGATGAAAATATACTCTTGCAAAGCTCTCTATACATGTCAATAAATCTTCATCGAATTTCATTTCAGATTGGCAACATCTTAGTTATTGAGTTCATAAGCCACAATCACTTATGTAATTGGATTCTATTCAATGTTACGACTCTAAAACTTTTTAAAACAAATTTCCGGTCTCATAGATACAATTAATATTTTAATAAAATTCATCCGATGTTCTGGAGAAGAACACTGATTGGTTTTTCAACATGCTATCAGCAGTTTTTGTTCAAGAGATAATCTTGCAGTGAAAACACAATTTAAATATTGTCCCAATATAATTTCTCATTGACGTGCAATTACATTGAGCGACAAGTTCATCTACTGGAATTGAATTTTTAAGCGACAACTTTTGTGATACAATGATGAAGATCTAATGATCACAAAACAAACATGAAGAAGGAACTCTGTAGGCTCAGTAAATGTGAATCAGAGGAGTTTTGTTCTTTGATGCTCATTGACTTCTAATATGCTTCATGCAATGAATGTGGAGTGATGCTTCATGTGCCCGTTTCAATCGTCCATCCGATATCTTACAAAGGAACCGTTAATGTACTTATCATTTTTACGAAAACAAACAATAGTATCTGTTAAGCTCAAGATATTTCTATCTGATCAATTCATGTTTATTGTTTTTGCAATTTCCACTGTATTATTGAAACGCTGTGAGACAGCTTCGCAATTAACCGTTCAGAAAACAAGACGATGGAGCAATCTCTGTTTTCGAACGGACATTTAGCTTGGTTCTGTTTTCAATGGAGTCGCAGCTGAATCTGGGTTGTGGAAACAGTAACGGATCCGACGGGAGAAACCTATTTTCTTATTTGTGTACGAATTACCATTTAATTCCAATAGTAGAGGCCTGTTTGATCAAACGATAAGATCCAATCGAATTCCGATAGTAGGATTACAAAACACCGAACACTGGGGATCCGAATGTCAGATCGCAACCAGGAATCCAATGGGATCTCGTTGGATTACAGAAATTCTGATAGAAACATGATCGGATCCAATTGCAGGAATGATCCTCATTGGGTGTATTGGGTAAGTGTGCCGTTTTCAAAATAGAATTACTCTCAGACCCAAACCGAAAGCAACACGCACATCAGCTCCCAGACCAAGACCAAGACTAAGACCCATACACCCAGGCCCATACCCACGCTCACACCCAAATCCACACACGTACGGCATCCACAATCACACACCCACACCCACACCCCACTCCCAGACCAAGACTAAGACCCTTACACCCAGACCCATACCCACGCTCACATCCAAATTCACACGCGTACGGCATCCACAATCACACGCACACCCACACCCTCCGTTAGCGGTAATTGATGAATGTCTGAATATTCCGAGCATTAACATCATTTATTTTTTTAATCGAATTCAGTTAACGTTTTTACTTCTGCAATAAAGTGTATGTGAACTGACCACAAAACATTGGCTTTTGCGATGAGTTTCGCTCAGAGATGGTCAACTTAGTATTAAAATTTCCCTTGTAGATAAACTCATGTTCCGGCATTGGTTCCGGTACATGAAACATTCCACGAATAACGTTAATATGTTGAGGTTGAATATTTAAAGGGCACGTTATATCAACGTTTAGAGCCTGAAAAATATTTTTCCAAACTTGTGGCCCAAACCATCTAGGTTGAAAAGATTCAGGTTGTGTGCATATGGAAGCATCGGTGAACTTGCAAGAACCTACGGGTTCGCCGTCGGCTATGAAGCAACTGATTGGAAGCGAAAGACCACCTACAGTTCTGATCATATTGACCGTAAGGTCAACCATGGCTGCAACACATAAAATTGTTTGAAATATTACATTTTTCACACCATTTAATACTTACAAATCGGTCTTATGATATCAGCAACCATAGTAATGAAAGCATCACCCGGATAACGTATGGGCATAGGTTCTATCTTGATCTCATGAATGATAAAATCTGTCGAACCACAGTCCTTAAACTCGAATGTATAACTACTGATGGTACCTAAAAATTCCAGGTTTTTTGCATCATTGAAGAGTCTTTCTAGTTTATTAAGAAATGTTGCTTGTAGTATTAAAGAAATCATCTTTACTGTATACCTCGTTTATACTAGGACTGTCATATTCCCATTACTGTTACCAGTAAGTGGTAAGTTACAACACTTACTACTTACCTGGTAAGTGGTAAGTAGTATCACTTACCGTTACCAGGTAAGTGGAAGTAATAGTAATATGACACACCAATTCGGTAGACCTCTTTTCAGATGTAAGGGAAGTTAACGACAGATTCGAGTTTTTCCGTGAACGATTCGTCCAATGAATCGTGCCATCTCTTGAACGAGATGTGCCCGATAGAACTCGATGAGCTCTATCTAATGCTGTGTTCAAAACTTACGATGGCATGAAAGCAAAAGAAATACCTATAAAAAATATGATTTATCACCATGGGACTAAATGCACGCTGTTCATATTTCCTAAATATACTCGATGCCTCGCGCGTGTCACTTTTGAAGCTTATATCATTCGATGTAGCTCGATGTGTTCTATCGAATGCTGTGTTCAAACCTGTCATATTAAAAACTCATGAGCCTAAAATACTCAAAGCAACTGTAAATTTCTGGATTTTTTTGATGCTACATCTCGCCCGATAACGTGTGTTAACTTCAAAATCTAATTCCTTCGACTAAGATTTATCAGCTCTATCGGTTGATGTGTCCTTTGATATGCATTAAAGCACCATATGAGCAAAACCATTCCTACATTAAGTCAGGGTACATTAATCACGTACATTATCTTTCGCAGATTCAATCCAAAATACGGGTCACTAAATAAAACAATTATATTCCATGCGGTTCAATAAGATCTATCGATTGATGTATAATTTCATACGATAACTAATGATGAATGAGTTATGAAACCCAAATCATGATGACATTATATAATCGAAGTAATTTTGCTTTTCATTGATGACTCACGTGAGTACGCGTACTAATCACGATTTATATTTCACTCGATGTAGCTCTGTGAGTTCTATCGATTGGTGTATGGCTTTGTATGATTAGCACTACTATATACCATCAAGAGGACAGAAATAGTAACTAGCCTACTTCAAACAATTATGATTGTGGTGAGCGATTCACTTTGCTAGATGTGCCAATGGTAGTGGCGCACATCTCATTCGATACAACTTGATGAGTTCTATCGATTGATGTTCCATTCCCCTATGATTGACACTACTGTGACACAAATGGCAGTTAAGCATCAAGCATATAATATTGAAAGTACTTATTTTTGTGAATCGTTCACTTGTTTAAGTGTGTCAATAATAGTACGTATATCATTCGGTGCAGCTCTGTCAGTTCTATTGATTGATATATCGTTTAAGTATGATTGGCATCACTATAGGATTGGAATCAGTACGTCAAGTTTGAATCCTGTACTACACTGAAAAAAATAAGGTGTCACACGAAACCTCTGAGGTTTCGCCAAGTTCTACTGTGCTATATAAGTGTCCGTATGATCATACGAAACCTGTAAAAGGTTTAGCAATATCCAAGGTTTTGTAAAATTCTTTAGAGTTTTAAAATATAAGAAATGTTTCCCCCTGAACCCTTTGAAATTTGCGTTACCGCTGACGTTTGGTCAAAAACCCTTTTGAGTTTCGTATACAAAACATTTTGTAAATATGTTTCGTGTAGAATTAGGGTTACAAAGTTACCCTAATTCCCCAAGTCGTTATGTTTCCAAGTAGCTGGTAACTTGTCCTTTACCAGTTACGTGCTTACGGTAAAGGGCCGCTACCAGTTAATGGGTAACGGAGTAACGGGTTGAACCATTCCTCTATTATGCATCAAAAACCGTTTTAAGAAAAATTATGAAATTCTATAAAGTTCGACCAAAGTATATCAGGCGGGGGGAACCCACTCGTGAAGTTCGTATTTTCATGATTTTCGGTTCATATTTTTCGAGGAAAACGTTTTTTTCACAAAAATTTAAAGTGTTTCATTGAAATTATACTTTTCCCCATGAATCCTGTTTCTGCATTAGGAGACAGATTTTTAAAAAAAGAAGAGTAAAAGTGAAAATAATAAAAATTCCTGTATGAGATTCACATTCTCTGAGTCCGACTTGATTTACTCAAACTTGTTAGAGTTTCGTTTTTATTCGTGAAAATCTACTTTGCTGATAATTGGAGGACTCTTTGATTCGATTGCTCCAATACCGTTACCGGATAAATGGTAACGGAAACGTTACCCGTTACTTGATGAAATATTCCATTTCTAGTTATATCATTTGCTAGCTGAGGAAATAATAATGGTGAGTTTGATTTTAAAAGTTACAAGTGGATGAAATGTTTTACTTGTATTTAGATCAGTTCTCAGGCGAAGAAATATGAATGGTGAGTTTGATTTTAGAAGTTACAATAAAATGAAATGCCTTTTTTTCTATTTAGATCAAACATCCCATGTCAATCGTTTCACCCACCGAAACCTGAAGGAACTAGCAGAAAAAATGCTTGAAAATTGCATTATTCTCTAATAATACACATAGCATCGCTGGAACAAGGAAATAGTGTCCTGACCACAAACTTTCCTGCTTTTTCTAGTGAGTTCCGAGTTAGTTGGTGTGTCTTTCCGCAAGAAGCGGCACGAGGCCTGGGAAAAAACCTAGGAAAGTTTGTGGTCGAAATGTTGCTTCCATGTTCCAGCGATATCATGTGTTTCACTATAGGATATGGTGATTCGCTCTTACTATTCTACCGATTATCACAGGACCCAGTTATTTTTTAGAGAGTGGGAGGTTTTAGCATTGAATACTGGTGGAAAAATGCTTCCGCAATGGACCATAGCATTCGGCGAAACTTACATTCAATGTTCAATCGTGAACTGTAAAGAACTCTAAGTACGCAAAGCTCGCTATCAGCTGTTAAAAATTAAGCCTTTTTACGGAACCTAATTTCTGCGAAACCTCAAAGGGTTTCGATTTCGTTGCACAAATTGGAACCGTTTAGGGTTTCGTGTGGCACCTTTTTTTCTTTCAGTGCATAATATAGCTGCAGAGTCGTATTGCAGAATAGGAAACTATATATGCTTGGTTAAAAACGAGTTCTGGCCAAAATCAAGAAGCGTTAATAGTGTGCTTACCAGTCTGATTAGTAGCTGTTCCAGTTGTAGTTGTAGTTGGGATTGCAGTTGTAGTTGGGATTCTAGTTGTAGTTGGAGCTATGGTTGAAGTGTTGGTCGCTACGCATCAACATAGTATATTTATGTAATGAGGAAGCAAATAGTTTGAGATCTGACACAGCATGTGATACAAAACTCGATGCACTTACACTTTACTAGGGGTGCAACAAATCTTGAATG
>OENT01001603.1:0-26979 GCA_900239685.1 Rotaria macrura
ACTGACCGATTCTAGAGTGTACTCACTTTTTGAGTACACAAAAACATATTTTAGCATTTCATCTTTTTTGTTACAATGATGATACATGTCTTCATTTGATTTACAACAGAATAGCCATGAGTTTATTTCAATAAACACTATTCTAACGGTATTTCTTGAACATTGAAATTAACTTCATTTAAAGACTTTCACTTATTTTGATCGCTCTAAATGGTTCATATTATGAATAATAACATCAGCTATATATTTAAATTCGTCCGTTAGTTCTTTTTCTCAGTTGAAATATCAAACATATACTTTCATGACCAATTAGTCGAAAATTTAACTAAGTGTATTCCCAACTGTTTATCACGTACTTATTTCATATTTAGTAAGTTTTGATTGGTATTCTCCACATATTAATATCTAGATCAAGTTCCACTACGATAGTTCTATTCAACTAAAATATTATACGCTTTCGAATCATAAAATTTCAAATACATACCGTCAATATACTTTTGAGTGATTCATAGAGATTATCATGGAAACGAACGATGAAAATTGACTGATTATATCAGTTTGTTATCAATTGATAATTAGTTTCCTCTCAGAAAACTTCACTCCTGTAACACAAATATCTTTCTATTAAGACTGATCATCAATGAAAGATTGCTACAAGTGATTTCACAACGAACTCTTAACAATCAATATCAATTATCTTAATTAATAATAATAATAATAATAAAGAAAGTGTTAATGTTATATACGAATGAACTTGTATTGCTGCTTCTGTCGAAAAACACGACCGTCATCCTGGTGCTTCCATTCCCTCTCACTCTCTCTTGCGCGCGCTCTCTCGCTTTCTGCAATCTCTGTCTTTTATCTCTCGCTATGTTTCAACGTCATCGATAAAAGACGAACAAGAGAAAAAAAATGTGCACCATTATCAGTCAACAGCTAGCCCAAGTTAATAGGAAAAGAGTCAGAGACAAAATATTCAGAAAAATTTTCGACCCTTGATTCGTTACGTTTTGTTTGCTTCATGAAACAAGCCATCAATCATCAATAGAATAGACTCATACGAATGGTATACCGCATTCCTTCTATTCATACTCGCAAGTCACCAAAAAGTAAAAAAACACATTTCTTCACTTCTCACTTATACGAATTTATTTTTCTTTTGGAAGTTAAAAATAAAAAAAATTGAGTGATTCTTTAAAATTTGCTTTTCTTAAAATTATTATTCCATACAGCGATCTTTTATTGATCATGTATCGAAAGTCTCGAGTTATTCTCGTGATTCCCGACAGAATCAAGTCATCAATTGACTTGCTCGGTTTTATTACCAGAGAGATTTTCTTTTTTCTCTTCGCACTATATAAGAGAGGAGAACAAAGTAATTGTTTTATTACGTGTTGTTAGCATAGGATATCTGGTTTTTTAATTTATTGTTTCTTGTCTTTGTCACAATATTTCATGATAACAATAAATATGAAAGGTATGTGCAAATTTTCTTTTTTCTGTTATCATCCCAAGAATCTTTTACTTTGAATAACTGAACAAAAATATAAATTCAGAATGAGAAATACGAAAAATAGTGACATCTGTTCAAGAATGAACATGATTGAATTCATTGGATAACCATTAAGAAAAAGTGAAGTGAAATGGATTATTCGTCGATGGCGAGTACTTGGTTATTTATTTTTATACAAAATCTAATTGAATAAATTGATTTTTAGATAAGAAAACGTTTAAATATTTGGTATAATGAGGTAATGACGAATATTTTCAATTGTCGTTATCTAAAAAAATTGAAATTATATAATCGTCATTGTCTTTGGGCAAATTAGTACCAATAACCTATCTAAAAAAAGATGTTTTCATTCTGGAACTGATTTCTTTAAATTGTGTTGACACTGTCTAGTCTATTGTTTATCTTTTGGTGATTTTTTTTTGTATCTGCCGTTGTTTCTTTTTGTTTTTGATCGAGTCTTTCATATAGAATTGTTTTGTTTTTGTTTTTTGTCTTATCAAAATGACAGGTAACCATTATGAAAAGGATCCTAGCAAATTGCGTTTCTTTGATGATGATGGCTATCGACAAAGAGCTGCATGTATTTGTGTAAAAAGTCAACATGAAGATGAAGTAAGACTGATGTTAATATTTTTTCTTTTGAAATAGAAAAAGAAATTCTGATTTCGTTTTCTTTTACACATAGATACTACTAATAACATCTCATCGTGATAAATCGTCATGGATATTCCCAGGTGGTGGTATTGAGCCGAATGAGAGTGCGATTGATGCCGCTCACAGAGAATTATACGAAGAGGCAGGTGTTAAAGGACGTATTCTACGGGAATTAGGCGTTTTTGAAAATCTGGACAGAAAACATCGAACGACTGTATTTGTTGTTTTTGTTGAAGAAGAATATGATGATTGGGATGACAAAAGATTAATTGATCGTCAAAGGCATTGGTATAAATTAAAAGATGCCTTTGCATTACTACGAATTTATAAACCATCTCAAGCAACGTTTTTGGAACAGTTTATCTCAACATCACCTAATCATATAAATTTACTTCATCAAATATCTTCATAATTTTCATGTGTATGATTCTTTCGTGTTCGTTTTTTTTCCTTGTTTATTCAAAGAAAAATCGAAAAACACATTAGACGATTAAGACTTCTTTTCTATTGAAGATGTTAAATGTGTTATCAATGTGTGGAGTAAAGATTTATCCCCATCGTTCAGTAACAATTTTGGCTTTTATAATTTGTTTTTTCATAATTTTCATTATATATTCTCGAAGAAAGCAGCCTATCACAAAACCTATCATCGTTAATGACGAAGATATCAATTTAATTGATTTATTCAATCATGCTTTTAAATTAACATACCAAGCTGGACAGTCGATAAAAGTAATAAAAAATTCAAAAACGAATGTTGGAAAAATTGTACGAACTAAGAAATTCAAAAATCTGTCAAGTGAACCAGTTACGTTTGCAGATATAATGTCACATTCTATTATTATGAATGGATTGAAGCGTGAATTTCAAAATCTTCAAGTATTTTTATGGTTCTTATTGTAAGCATATCCATGTAATTTTTTTCTGATGTTTTTGAAAGATAGTATCAGAAGAAAAAGATCCGATTAGTGATGAAGAGTTCAATCTACTTCGACGAGAATTCCATGTAGAAAAAGGACCTTCAAATATTCCATTCATTAAAAATGATAAACATTACATGACAGTACCATTATCATCAGTTGCCGTTTGGATTGATCCTTTAGATGCAACCAAGGAATTTACAGGTTTGTTAATCGTCTTATTCAACGTAGTTCAGTGCCAAAGGAAGATTTACCATGATAGATTAGAGTGACATGAAATATTCTTCGGTCAAGTTCGTTCTTTCTAAATTAATGAATTTTAATTTAATTAGATATTTATAAGGTATCGCTTTAAAAGACAATATTCTATGTCTTTTTGTTAATTCGAATCGAAGTTGTGTGATGAAATTTTCCTAGGTGAATGATCTATAGAAATGAATATGAAGACATAGATCTTTTTTTAAATTTTCGAATTAACATATGGCTTTTTTTATGAAGAAATAGAAAGAAACCTTCTTGCATAAAGTTTGACATGTTGCATAAATTAATTCTTCTAAGGAATAGATTTGACAATAATTAGTTCAAACTTCAATGCATAAAGAATAACAACAATTGAAATGCACAGGGCATAGCTTGGAAGATATTTTTAGAATGAAAAATGGTAAACTTATAATTATTAATAATTATAAAGTAAAACACATCAATGTAGTATATTTATATTACATTCATTGAAAGAATTATTCTCATTGTAATCTTCGCCTTTTTATCGGAAACTCTGATTTTATAAATTAGTAATTGAATCTTTTCTTTCGACATTAATTCCTTTTATATATTCCTACATGCGTTGTATAACACTTTGGGAATCGATGTAGATTATAATTCCCTATTGTAATACTTCTTAAAAGTATAGATTAGTAGTATATGTCATTATTAAATAATTAGGATTTCGATTGAGTTGACTGTAGCATGATATTGATAACACTGTCTGAATTGCGAAAAAAACGATTTGTTTCAGTCATTCTTTTCAAATTTTCCTTGTTTTCTTTTCTATCGATTGTCACCAGGTTACCCCAGTTGTACTTTGATATTCGTCGTAAATTATTGCAGAGTGCATCCATATTTAGATTAGATGATTTTCAATGAACTTGAATTTCCATTGTGTGATAAAACAATGAAAACGTCATGTTTTAATCTATAAAAATAAAACATTAATATTTTCTTTTTAAATAAAAATTGCCGCAACGAATGTTGCGATCTCGCAATTTTGGGCGTTTTTTTTCTCGGTTATTTTTGTTCTATAAATAAAACAGTACTAATGTTGTTGAAAACGAGTCGTATTATTGCAAGCAAGAGAATGTGTCACATGAAAGCTGTACGTGCAAAAGCTATATTGATAGATTGATTTTTTGCATCGAGGTCGGTTTATCTTTATTCGGTACGAAGAAATATATACTCTAAAAATTAATGACGAATAATCCTTTTAGTTTTGTTTCAACGGAATAGAACATTGCACTTTGTTGTCTGGTATAAATTCAAAAGAAAATGAATCATAGACAAAAAGACTATAGACAATTGATAACTCTAGAAATCAATTAGTATTTTGTTTCAGAGGGTCTTCTTCAATATGTCATGGTTATGTTATGTATTACAGTTGAAAAACAACCAACTATTGGGATTTTATACGCACCATTCACTAACAAATGGAGTAAATCTATTGAAAACGAAAAGAACTATTGAATAAAATGAACTAATGCGGGTATATTTTCTTACGCATTTTTAGCATGGGCTTGGGTTGGTGTAGATCACTCAGCTATCAAACGAGATGAAAATGTGCTTCAAGACGTTCATAAACCAAGTATTGATGAAATAGTCATATCTCGTTCACATGCAGGTCATGCTCATGAAATTCTTAAAAATATTTATCGTGATAAACAATATAAAATAATTCCAGCTGCTGGTTCAGGTTCAGTTTCGATTGCCGTTTTATATTATTTCTATTCATCGATATTCATACTTTCAGGTTATAAAACAGTTCAAGTACTAGAAGAATATGCTGATTATTATCTTCATATAACTCCAATAAAGAAATGGGACCTTTGCGCTCCAGATGCTATACTAAGAGCAAATCATGGAAGTATGACAACTCTGAAAAATCAAACGATATCTTATGATCATGCAAATCAAAATATGTTAATCACTGATGGACTCTTGGCAACATACAAACGTAACCATAATGATATATTGAAGTTCTTTGAAGCTGTTAATCTTACACAACATATTTTGAAAAAAAAAACGAAATCATCAAATTATTGACATTCTTCCAAATTGCATTGTTAAACTGTTTCGAACTGCATGTCTTTCTTTCTTCATTTTGTTTATGGATCAAGAACAAATTCCATAATGATTCAAGTCTCACAAATGATATTATAACATTAGTTCAGATAAATATCAATACAATGGAAGCTTCTATCAGAAAATATCTTATGATTCTCATTAGTTTCTTGTTAACTTGATTTTATTATATAATTTATTATTCTTTTTTTGCATTGTGTGATCATTGCCAAATGCATCAAAGAACATTCTCATATCTGATTTGTTTCTTTTACATTCTCATTCTTCAATACATGCATATTTGCTTTCAATTTTCAACAAAATAAAAATCTTCATAATACAGATTGATGTTTTCATTATCTATTAATGCTCTAAGAGATGAAGAATATTACTTTTCTTTTCTTTATAAAAAATCGATATTTTTGACAAATACAGACATTTATGTTATTGTAGCAATTTTACATTTGCTAAAATTTATTCTACAATTTGATTATTATCGTATTGGTTTTCGAAGAAAATTTTCAGCAGTGTTGAAACTTATCGTGTGATAGACGGTTCTATTTTTATTAATTATAAACTGACAAAGTCATGTGTATTAAAACTATAATTACGCTGGACGTGGCAAACATTTTGTAATATGTGTTGAGTTGCAGGAACGTCGGTCGAGAACTATGGGAAAAAAGTGGATCGTGTTTTTTGTTTTAAACAAGACCGTTGATAGAATATCATGGTCAACTCAAAAGATTTCACTTTTATAGCTTATAGTAAGAGTAGAAATGTAGAGATAACATGAAACATACGTATTATCACACTATTTTCTGTCTGAAAAAATTAGACGAAGCAAAAATTAGATGACGGTAGATTCTGATAATAATGTGATTTATAAATGGCACTGATACTTTGTGGGAGTCATTGTAAATCTAGTGCGACCTTAGAAGTATAACGAGTGTAATTCTCCGTTATCTAGAATATCGATGAAAAATTAAGCCTCGTTCAGATAGTTCTGACTGTTTTGCAGTTAAATATGTTGTGTTACTTCGTTTGTGTTGTCTTAATTTTAAAGATATCGTTGAAAAGAAATTCAATGACTGTATCAATCACCAAGTCTAAATTTTATCAACTGTTGAAAGAAATATCAATAAAGAGTTTTAATGAGAATAACAAAAGAATAGGAAATTGATTTTAATTGAAAACCATGAAAACTTCTTAAAGTGTAATCGGCACTGATATTATCGACTGTATCAAAAAAGTCATGATAAGAGTCTTCCCTTGATTTTAAATAATATTAGTTATTGATCAAAAAATGTTCTATGCCGAATAATACGATTATTATATACATGTTCATCTAAAGCTAGAGGGCGTGGGTGTACGGGAGAGGGGGGGGGGTGGAACTGACGGCCAGGGGTGCAAGAATCTGCCGTAAAAGCAAAAAATGTTCCCGCACGGCAAATTGTTTTTTGAAAAATTTCCTCCGCTATACAATTAAATAATAAAACAAGAAATTCCGGTTGAAGATGCATATGTTTAAAAAAAACACAACTAATTGAAACATTGCAAACGCACGTTAGAGAAAAAGAATATTATTATTCAATATCGTTTGTTTCAGGTAATCTTCCTATTTGTACTTTGCGTGAACGATTTAAAACAACAGAACCCGGAGAAACAAGTTTCTAAATTTGATTTTGTTCACATTTTTTCAATAAAACAGCCATTGCCTTTCTCTGGCATGACTAAAAGAATCATCAAGTGAACTTTTGATAAATAAATCAGCTGAATGTTGGTGTGGTGCATTCCAATCTAGCATTACTTTTTTATCTAATAAACTGTGCTGTATTGAACGGTATTGTGTATGTATCCTTTTAAAATTGACGCTACATATTCGCAAACTGCCTCGCTTCTAACTTTAGGTATCACCGAGGAGTAAAAGTTTAAAAAATCCTAAATACCATTTACTGTTTTTTTTCTTGGTATAAAATGTTTTCATTACTTTCTATGTAACTACTTTTTCATCGGTTGTCCCCATGTACTAAATGAATCTTTATCAGCGATTTCGAGTTAACATCTTTGTCTCCTTTTCACATATTGTTGCTTTATGTTATAGTTACATTTATTTTTATATCTGTTGAATTTCGCATGATAAAAACTAAATTAATTCTTTGTATGTTAGTCATCCTAGGGGTTGTGTATGTGTAGAAGTACACAATCACTACTATACGTAACTACTGAGAAAAGACGCCAACTAGTGATATTGCCTTACGGGACAAACATGAATGAAAAGAGGAGAAAACAAATAGTTATTTTTATATCAAAGTTGCGCTCGAGGAAAAAGAGTGAAAGATAAAAAGTAGTGAGACGCATGATCAACGTAAAAGAAAGAAAACTGTAAGATTATTCACCGTCTCGGATAAATATTTACTCCCTCTAGACCAGGAGAACAAAATAATTCCAAGGAGGGAAAATATTTTTCCGCAAATCTCCCCAGGTGCTTCAAGTTTTCAAAAATTCCAGCGCACGACTCTACGTGAACACGAGTAGATTCTGTATCGTTGGTTTTATTTTTCGTGGAAATCATGATTTTAAGATAATTGATCCGGAAAAGAATCGAATGACTATACAGCTGAGTGCTAATTCTATTTGAATGGTGATAGAAAGCCTATGAAATTTTATTTCAAATATGAATTTTAGAATTAAACCATCATTCATAAAAAAAACATGAATTTTTTGTCAGAGTAATGAATATAAACTTTATGGAGATAATCGAATGGTCACAAAACTGCCAAATTTCTAGGATGCACCGCTTTGAATCCTCTCTGAATGCAATAATTTTGTAGTCTCTTATTAATCATTTTAGCTAATGAGAAAACAAGAGTTATTTAATGTAGAATTTTGAGCAATGGTATAGTATTGTGCTCGTATTAGTCATAGCAATAGCTTCGAATTGCATAAGTCAAATTTTTCATTTACACTGCTATTTGGATGCATAAATTCTCTTGTGATTGTTAATAGTGTAATAAACACTCATTTTCTAGAGAGAGTGTAAATGTATGAAAAGAAGTTCACATCCACACCAGTACTGACTGATTGTATTCAGTTAATTAAAAATGATGACTGAAGATTATTCAAGTAATTGACAAAATGGATGTAATTTTTAATTGATACAGCAACTAAGTAAGAAATGAAATTTCCTCAACTTGTATAGATCTCCAGGTAGCTAGCTGATTGAAAATCTTAACTGAACCGGCAAAGTTTTGGTAAAAAATGGATCCTCTTTAAAAATCTATTAAGAAAACAATTTCTAAACAAAGAGTTAATAGCAACAGTGCGACAAAGGGAAAAGTCAAAATAAAAGATAAGCAGTGTTTTATAACTTTTCATATGGAGTTTTACAGCAAGTGATAATATGCATACCTCATTCTGACAGATTTTCCGTGGTAAAACACATAGTTTTTTTTCGAGAAGCATAGAATGATTTGATTTTTTCTTATCTGATATCTTTATTTTGCATACTGGAGAGTAGACCAAATATATTAATTCTAGTTTTATTGAAACTGGCTGGAAATAGCAGTACCTGTTTGCCAGGAAGGTTTCCATTCAACAGCTGCTATTAGCTACGGAAAAACTTGATGACATAAAAAGTTAAATTTTTTAATACACTCAATATGTTCAGGTTTAATACTACTGACGTCTACGATTGAAATTAGAAGAAAAGCCTTTTGTAATCTAAAATTTTCTGGTTGTTGAAAGTCAATTAAAAGGAGTTCAGAAACAAGTTTATTTTGTAAATAGATCGATAAAAGTGAGAATGAATATAATAGCTTCAGTATTTTAAAGACTAATTAAAGCAAAGCACCAAGAACCAGTAGCAACGTCTCTGTTTGAAGAACCCAACAAAATGGAACAGTTTACTATAAAATCCGGGATTCCGAGAACGGTTTCAAACGTATTATTATACCTACGTGGAAAATACATCGTCTTATACGACCGTCAGAATCACAGTGGTAATTCTGATTTCATGTACAAGATAGTATACGATAGTAGTAAGGTTCGAGCTGAGTATTTATGTCAATACATTTGCTTTTTTCAAAAAAATTCACTTGCAGATGTAACAAAGTGATTAAATTTATAATGAAGTTACATCTGTTATCTGTGTTTGATGTTGAGTCTGTGCTCTTGAAAGTACCTACTTTCCGTAAGTATACTCATATCAATATGATACTTTTGTTATCGAAATAAATATCAGGAAAGAAACCGGAATTTACAACTTTCAATTTTTACGTCATAAATACATCTGCGAAATGTTTTTCCAAAAGAAACAATGAAAGATCAATAATTATTTCTGTTTGAATACCTATGTATCACCGGAGTATTCATTTATTATTTTTCCCATTCATTTGGCAATGCTATCCATAAAGTTACTGACACTTTTCGTACCATTTAAGATACTTGATACTCAGTTTTCTTTATTTCATTCTGATGATCAATGGAAATCGAATTCTGCATTCGATTGTCTGTATGCTGGTATATTTGATTATGCTACAGATCAAAATAGCATTCATACTGTTAATTATAATTTAATTCCTTATTGTCGAAGATTTCATCAAAATGAAGAAGAACAAGATTTATCCGTCAGATCGTATACAAATATCAGAAACAATATTACTTTTGCAGAATTGTATCAAAAAAATGTGACGAGTACACAGTTACTTAATTGGCTAGCCCCAATTAATGTTGCAGAACGATACGAAAAATACGGCCGAACTTCTAATGAAATATTTTACAATTGTTCTTCACCTTGGTTTGGTTGTAAATGTCAATATCGGTTCCTTGATGGGATGTCATCTTCATTTACCGACATTGTTCAATTTGTTATCAATAAAAATAATGCGTTACCTGCTACAATAGATCACAACATCGGTACGTGCTATCCATTTTTAACTGACTGTTATCGCGGTCCATCATCCATGTGTCTCGATTGGCGTGAAATTTGTGATGGCAATTTCGACTGTTTATATGGGGAAGATGAACAATGGTGTCAAATATTAGAAGTAAATGAATGTTCCGAAAATGAATATCGTTGTCATATAAGTGGACAATGCATTCCATCTGCATTTGTTCTTGACGGAAAGACTAGTATTGATTGTCTTGATGGTAGTGATGAAATAGAAATATATGACAAAACCAGCTTCCATATTACTCAATGTATGGCTAGTCCGACATTTCGATGCGAAGAATACAAAAGTCGACGTCCTCTCAATTTTCCTTGTGGTACTGGAGACTTTTACAAAGACTTGATACCACACTTTCAAATCTCGTGTCCTAATGATAGAGGTCTATTAATGACTTCAACTCTGTTTTCTTCACTGGATTATATTTTGAACTTCAATTGTCGACAAACATTCTACTGTTCACTTCGTATTTATCAATTTGACACTAAATTAACGTTAGGTAACAAGAAATTTTGTGATACATTTGTTCCTAATTGTTCATTGAAATGGCTTGTTTGGCCTGAATATCCCATCTTATACGGTTTGTTTCAATTTGTTTATTTAACTAATCGGTCAGCTGCTAACTTCCAGAAAAACTTAATGCCTGATTATATATGTTTTAATGCAAGCCAATGCCCTGCATTGATATTCTGTACGGAAGATATCGAAATCAACAATGGACTCAATTGTTGTCGAACCAAACGTTTAACAAATGAGACATTAGAAAAGTGGAATGACCGTTTGTATATTATCTTTAAAGATCTTATCCTTAGATGTTTGACAATTGGTACAGAAGATTCATGTTCACATTCTTCTTTATTTTACTGCCAAAATTCATCAAAATGCATCTCAAAACATCGACTAAATGATGGTGAAAATGACTGTTACTATGCTGAAGATGAATTCTATTCGGCCTGCCATCTAAATGATTCATGGCGATTTACTTGTGAATCAGAAACAAATAAATGTCTATCAATTATTACTGTCGAAAATGGAAAACAAGATTGTCGAAATGGTGAAGATGAACTGAATGCATATCAACGTCAGCTTTTGAAAGGCAACATTCCATTTGGATTCTTTTGTGATGGTAAGAATGATTTGAACTGGAAAAATGTGTCGAACGAAACTGATGAAACTCATTGCGAATGGTGGCCATGTAATAATCCATATTTGGAGTGTGATGATATTTGGCATTGTCTAAATGGTGCAGATGAACTCAATTGTCCAGGAACAAGGTGTTTGTTAAACGAACATTTGTGTAGAACTTATTTAGGAAGTGTGGGCTACTGCATACCATTATTTCATTTAATGGAGCAATATTCGTATTGGAATAGTTCTCTTGTATATCGCAAAGTCTATCTTAATAATGATACTCATAAAGATTTAACAAATTACTTCTTATGGAACGAAACAAAATGCATCACTTCAGAACATATTTCTTTTTATAAATCATTATTACCAATACCACAGGAAGATGCTTGCTTAATACAAAACAAAAGGCCTTATTCTTATGAAATACCAGTTATCGTTATGAACAATGACGACAGCGATGCATTGTGCAGTTTTACATTAATAGACCTGTCAGAAAAAGAATCGAGAATATTTCTGCGAACATCTGGCCTAGGCTATTCCCCATCAGTAGTTTATACCACCAATGTTAGTGTTCAACAAGTTACTCGATTCGATAGAAAAACGTTTAACAATTCACCGGTGTACTTCATCGATTGGCATTGCAATCGAGGAATCCCTATCCTATCCGAAAATGAGAACACTATTAAATGTCTTTGTCCTCCGAGTTATTTCGGTGATCGATGTCAATGGCAAAATCAACGTATTAGTTTAACATTTCAATTGATATATAGTAGTACGACATTTACCATTCGACAATTCCAAGTCATTATCATGCTGTTTGACGAACACATACAAATGGCAACTACTCACGAGCAAATTACATATGTACCAAAACGTGACTGTGGAACAAAATTTAACATCTATTTACTTTATCCTCATCAACCGAAAAATTCATCGGCAAATTATTCAATACACATCGATGTTTTCGATAGAATTACATTAACATATTGGGCAAGTTGGCATCTATCGATTCCATTCCAATTTCTACCAGTAAATCGAATTAGTACTCAGTTGTTCGTTCCAAGTTCACAACAACTAGAATCTTGTTCATTCTCTTGTGGATATCATGGTAGATGCATACGATATGTAAATAAAAATTTCACCTATTTTTGCCAATGTGATCACGGTTATTCAGGTTTACGATGTCATATTCAACAGAATTGTTCATGTTCATTTGATTCATTATGTCATAGCTCATCGATTTGTATTTGTCCATGGAATAAATATGGTCCGAAATGCTATTTAAAACATTCCATTTGTCAGTCATCAAAAAGCCCATGTGAAAATAATGGACTTTGTGTACCCATGGATGAGCGTATTGGTATGCACAATTTTACATGCCTCTGTAAAGAAAGTTTTTATGGAAGCAGATGTGAAAATATTAAAAACACCATCAATATTAAATTTAATGAGAAAATAATTGAAAAATCAACAGCTATGTTGATGCATTATATCACGGCATATGAAAATGCTAAACATCAACGTACAACAATATTAAAAAAGATAAAATATGATGCAAATACAATCACACTGTTTGTGACTCATCCGTTTCATATTCTCATTGCTGAGTTATTCAATCATAATTATTATTTACTTGTATTAAGAGAAAATTTTATTCGATCAGAAAATATTGAAACAGAATTAATATCTAATCAACGTTGCACTTCTGTACATGAATTATTGGAGCCGATCATTCTTTCGTATTCTCGTCTTCGTCGTATTAAATATTATCCATTGTTATGTCGACAACATCGACAAGTGATGTGTTTCTATGATGAAAACTATATGTGCATATGTGATAGAAATCGATTCTCTAATTGTTTCGAATTCAATCGTTCGGTTACTTATAATTGTCAAGGTTACAGTGATTGTCAAAATAGTGGGAGATGTTTTCAAGACAATGCGACATGCTCGAGTGTATCAATATGCGTTTGTTCAGATTGTTATTATGGAACGAAATGTCAATTTTCAACAAGAGGTTTTGTTTTATCACTTGATTATATTCTTGGTTATCATATTAAACCAAATGTATCGTTTGTTCGACAACCATTAATTGTTAAAATAAGTGTGACATTGACAACACTTATGTTCATTTTTGGATCGATTAATGGAATTTTATCAATGTTGACATTTTACACGAAGACAACAAGAGATATGGGTTGTGGATTTTATTTATTAGTTTCTGCATGGATTTCTTTGTTAATAGTTTGTCTATTGATGGTCAAATTTTGGCTATTGATTTTATCACAAATGGCTATTTTTACAAATCGATTATTGCTTACGTTCAATTGTTTGTTATTAGATTTGATTCTTCAAGTTCTTTTGGCTTCAAATGATTGGCTTGATGCATGCGTTTCTATTGAACGAGTATTGACTGTTTTCAAAGGTGTTAATTTTAATAAGTCTAAAAGTAAACAAATAGCTAAATGGATAATTTTAGGCGTCATTATTGTAACACTTGCAAGTCATCTTCATATTCCTTTGCATCGCCAGTTAGTTGATGATATCGATGCTGATGAACAACGCACTTGGTGTTTAGCTCAATATTCATCTTCAGTCAATATCTTTAATTCATTTATCGTTCTCATTCATTTTCTTATTCCATTGGCTATTAATTTGCTTTCGATTTTACTGATTGTCTTTCTACTAGCTCGTTCTCGTTCCGCAATGCAGTCAAGATTAACATTCAAAAACCATTTACAACTACAAATTAAACAAAATAAACATCATCTAATAGCATCATGTGCATTGGTATTGTTAGCATTGCCACGCTTAATTATATCATTTGTTCAAGGTTGTATGAAATCACCGCGTAATTCATGGTTATTTCTTATTGGCTACTTCATTTCATTTTTACCATCAATGATGACATTTATCGTATATATTTTGCCCTCAAAATTGTATGCAGGTGCATTTAAAACTGCTACGAAGCGATTCACTGAACGAGCACAGATGCGAGTCTAAAACTACTAATGTTTACGGCATGAATTGATTTAGTTGTTTTTTCAATGATATAGTTGCCAAAATAAAAGCTTTCGTCATGAAAAAATTCAAATTTGATTTTAATAGATGAAAAATTTATCAGCATATATGAATGAGACAAAAATCTGGCTAATACTTCAAATAAAAGATCGGGTAACCAATCAGTACAATATGCTCTATATATGTGTGGTAAGCACGAAGTAACGATTGTGGCGGCCAATTCTCTTTTCACAAAAACACACGCTGAGATATATGTAATTCTCTTACTTGCATTGCTGCAAATAGTTGAACATTTTAACATCATTATTTATTAATTGCACTTGATGATGAAATTCTTCTTACTAAATCTTCATCATCTAAGAAACTAGTGAACGTTTCTAGCATATTTTCTGATATATTAAGATTTCTGACAAGCGTCTTGTAGCACATTCAAATTGTGCTTTTGATATTGGTTGAGTAGTGAAAAATTCAGCATAACAATCTACAGGAAATATTAAATGAAACTAGTTTCACACGAACTTCTAGTGTATTACATGTTTTTTTATTGTCTTATAAGCAAATGAGTTCGAATCAATCTCATATGGAGTCACTAGAAACTAAAGGATAAATATTTAATTTAAAACTTTTTGCTTTAAGGGAAAAATATTCGACCATCGGCTCAATCATAAGTGCCATTTCCGATGATAAAATCCACATTATTTTTCAGGATATTTAGTTCGTTCATGAAAGCTAAAATTTGAATTCGTAAAAATGATTAATTTTTGATGCCAATATTACCATGAAAAACATAAAAACGAAACAAAATCTTAATTAACTCACCTGATTTAATTACTTATAGATAGGCACTTCTGCTTAGAACTTTGTTGAAGGCCAAGCAATTGAATACTAGCAAGAGTTGATTTATTTGATAACTATCAGGATATGACATGGTTTTCGCATTCACATATTCTTTTTTTTGAGAAACTAGTACGTGAGAAGCGAGAGTTTTATATAAGATTCAGATTAACTATTTTGATTATTGATTTTTAAAAACAATCATGGCGTAGGATGTCTTTCCCAGCAATGCCATGGATTGAAACTATAGGTTTGGTTGTAAATGCCGGAGAAGAGAAGTCCTACACTTCTAAGCTTTTCTTTCATCTGATCAAGAACTCGTGAAATTGGATTAACTCAGAAAGAGTTCTATTCGTTGATGTACATGTACGTTGTGAGAACACCGTTTATTTATAAAATATGACTATGCTAGTGATTCGAGCAGAATATTAAAGTGTACACTGCAGGATGATAGTTTTTCAGTGGGAAGTCTTTGAAGAAGTTTAGCAAACGTCACAATGCCTCAAAGATCATAAATAGCCCACATTCAACGTATTCAAATAAACTAGAACCGATTATATTTTTCTATCACTGAAAAAACATAGACTCAATAAATTTCTAAGGAAATAGTGGTCTTGGTTTGGCTCGTCAACCATTGTTGACCAATATCTTCGTCAAAACATTCTAAAATAAAAACATAATAAAATCAACTTGAATATGTTTATATAAACACTATATGATAGAAATTGATTATAAAGACATATGAGAATCATACTGTTTCAATTCAGTTTTCCGATCAAAGCATAAGTATTCTTTAAGAATAACAACTCTTTATCAAACATCCCAGAAAGTTTTTCATGTAGAGGAATCCGAAGCTAAAGGTAATTTTCGAAATTCTTGAGTTCAAATTTTGTTTCCGTTGCCGTTGGGTGTGAGTGAGTTGTGAGTGTCACAAAAACGGTCACAGTTATGCAATCATTTCTGAAAGAAATCGTTTCAAAATTAGTTCAAGTGTATTGATGGCTAAGGATAGGGCTCGAATTCATAAGTTTGGTGAATCTAATTTAGATACTTCATTTGTTTTGCTTTTTATCAAAGTAGCATGATTGAATGGAGAAGGGAAAATTCGAATCGTGTAGGTAGTCTTTTTCGTCATAGTATGAGTAAGATGGCACATCATGGCGCTCACATTCAATAATGTCGATTATAAAGAGAATATTACCGAATTACTCAGCCTTTAATCGATCTTGATTCGTTGACATGAATGCAGTAGATAGAGTCTTTCGGGTGTGGACTTTTCTCTTCTTCATGCATACCTGCGCCTTCGTCCACACTCTCGTTTATCTTGACTTGTCTACATAATTGGCAATCCATCTGGATTATCTTGATAATTGAAACTTGTTTTTTTTCAACTGTTTTTAAGCATGCCATCGCTGTGTTCATAAGGTAATTACAAACAAGTGCATATCCAATATTTTTTCAAAGCGTTCTTACGATCGGCTTCAACATGAGATTCACAGGTTTTGGGTACATAAGTCTATGCAATATGAGATGTCTAGTGGAGACGCTGTATAAGGGCATGCTCTTTTATTCTGAGAAAGGGGGGGGGGCGGTTATAATTTTTGAATTAATCACTGGGAATTTTTTCCCGTGACTCTTTTCCCTCAGTCTGTAAGCTGAGCTAAAAAACAAAGAAACAGATTTACTTTCAATATTATGTCTTGTTCAAGTACCACGACAATTCGCTAATCAAGTTTCTCAGAAATGTTGTTGGTAATCGACGGATCTACGTGGATTTCCAGATGTAGTTTTTTTGTGTTGATTACTAATTTCGCAATTTTTTCTTTAAAAGTGTGGGTTTCAACATCGAAAACCAACTTATCAAATTTGAAAAATTTTATTCTGAATTTCTAAACTAAGAAACGTTTTAAAAAATGCTGAATGACATATTATTCGACGGAAGACTTGATTCTCTAAAAGGGTCTCTATTTACGTTTTGCTCGAATCTTTCACAGCAACTTCTAAGTCCATGAGCAGTTTCCAATTGACTGTACAGCTAGTGACTTCCCGTTTCGATGTAGAAGCTTTATTCTTCTAGAGAACGATATACGTATACGACAATAACCAACATGTATAAAAATTGAATACTTCTGATCACACGAAGTGCTTCGAATTTCGACAACAAAAAACAGTGTTATTATGCTAAGTTTGAATTTTGTATTTTTCATCTGAGTAAAACTAGTTCAGGGAAAATCTTTTTTAATACTTGACATCCCATTCGATCCTCCACAAACGGGTTCTACTAGCGTTTCATTTGATGTAATACCCTAGAAATTTATAAACCTTGCTAAAGGAAAAGGATCTTTCTATGTAACAAAGTTTGAGAGTTCAATTAAGAACATTCATTTTTATCTAATAAATAGAGCAAGATAAGCTGTATCGAATGGTTTTCTGGCTAGTTTTGTGATTCTCTCAGTTTCTGAGATAATTAAATAAATTGTCAAAAATATAAAAACAAGAAGAATGATACTTCATGGAAATACCGACAATAGAAAAAATACACCTTTCAAAAATCTCGCTTGGGAAGGGGGGGGGGGGGGGGGCGGCGTCGTGAGAAGGTTAAGACGCGCAACTATTAAAAATACCAGGTACCACAATAATGGATTGTGGCTCAGAGTGAAATCGATGAATTAAAGTAGAATGAAATACGGATGAAGATCCAATAATATATTCAATTTGAACAGAAAAGAGATGAGATGAAGAACTACAGAATAGATACATCTTAATTAAATGAGATATAAAGTAGAGTGAGTAGATGAAGAAGAGAAAAAGAGAGAACAATTATGTTATTCTAAATTAATAATTTTAGGTTCAAAGCAATCAGAGAGAAAAAGAGAGGAAAATTAGAAAGAGAGACAAATGAGTACTCATAAACAATAACAAGCATTAAGGTAAAAGCAGTGGTGATTAGATCGTCGCAGGGGGCTCAGGCCTTCCATTGGTTTCAACACTGCTCAGTCTTCATACACCGATGAACTTGAAATCTTATGATTTTAGTCGAACCCTCTATGTCACATTTTATGAAAAAATGATCAATTCTATGTCATCTATCTAATACAGTTATAGATCACACTCAATGGTTACCTTTAAAAATATTTCTTGAATATCTTGTCATCACAGAGTATTCTCGAGAACTGAATAAAAGATATCATATCTTTTTGCTTATCGTATCATTTTTTAAATTTACGTCGACAAATGAGATGACACGTTACAGAACAATATTGTTTTCACCAATATGAAGTCTTTTGTTGTTATCATCGTATCATTCATAATATTGACCGAAGGAGATCGCCATTTAAATGCAAATGGACCCTTCGGTAAACATCATGCTATGGGCGATGAGCCCAGTCCATATGCATGTGAACGCCGAACAGGTATTTATTCTTCATTGATTAGTTCCGACGTGATGATTATAAATGTATCTGCTACGATTTATGCAAGCAACGATCCAATTAGTATCACATGGATACCAATCGTAGCTCCGTGTAATGATGATTTTGTTGGAATTTATTTTATTGACATCGATCCAATGAACGGTAACTATGTATATATTTCCGATAGGGGAGTTCGTGAAGTTTTGTTTTCGAGTACTCACACAAAAATACGAATAGCACAACCAATATTTAATAAGATGGAAAAATTGGTTATAGTATTTTTTTCTCTTTGTTTTAATTAGCTTGTGGTTATTTTGATTATGAATTTGTTAAAAGAGATCAAAATAGTACAACATGGCAAATGACGAATTTACGTCGTCCACTTGAATTTCGTTATTATTCTCGTGATCATAACTGTTCAGGTAATTACTCATTAATAGCCAAATCTCGGTCTGTTGAGCCACTAAATTATAACGAAGCAACACATATTCATTTGGCTTATGCTGATCAACTCGATCAAATCTATGTTTCATATTTAACGAACTCCAATAAATCTATTCCTCAGTGTCAATATGGATTGAGTTCATCATCACTTGAGTTTGTTCAAAATGGAACAACAATCACTTACACAGCAACAGATATGTGTGAAGGAAAAGCTAATACGTGGGGTCCACAAGCATTCATCGATCCCGGATATATGCATACAATTTTATTAGAAAATCTTCGTCCATCAACAACATATTACTATCGTGTCGGGACTGATCAGCATGGTTGGTCACAAATCTATTCATTTACAAATCGTCCAGTAAATAAAGATGAATCAGTGTATTTAATTGCATTTGGTGATATGGGTTTATCTCCAGTCGAACCAGGTGCTAAATCAACGATAAGCAGAGTAACGTCACATGTAACATCAACAAATGTTACCTGTTTACTTCATATTGGTGATATCAGTTATGCTCGTGGTATCGGAGCTCTATGGGATGGATTTATGACTCAAATAGAACCCATAGCAGCTCGTGTGCCGTATATGGTTGGCATCGGAAATCACGAATATGATCATGTTACTGGAGGAGACAAAGATCCAAGTGGAGCATCGGGTCCCGGAGGATTCAGGCCTGAATGGTAAGATTTTTCTATTGAATGGAATCAGTCGGAGATTGACAATACATAGCCTGTATATCGTAAATAGTTTGATAATTATTCAGGTGAAGTTCGTCATTGTTCGATGTTTATGAGGCTATAGGTTAATCACAGAGTTCTTCTAAAAAAAAACTCGACGTCTATCAACTAGGTTGATTTCTTTTCCTATCGGTTATGTTAATAGTGATCATCTTAAAACATATGTCACAAGATTAATATTGATTAGTCTACATTTCTTAAGTAATTGAAATCTACTACAGGGGTAACTATGGTACTGATTCTGGTGGTGAATGTGCTGTTCCGATGGTTCATCGTTTTCATAGTCCATCGAATGGCAACGGTCTATTTTGGTATAGCTTTGATGTTGGTCCAATTCATATAATCTACTATTCAACAGAGCATGACTTTCGTCGTCAATCAGTTCAGTATCAATGGATTGAACATGATCTTCGTTCAGTAAATCGTTCTCGTACTCCATGGTTAATTGTTGGTTCACATCGACATATGTATACATCGGAAGCTGAAAATCCAATAGATTTAATTAAATTAATGCTGCAATTATATTTAGAACCATTATTTTATAAGTATCATGTTGATGTTAACCTCTATGCTCATAGACACTCATATGAACGATCATGTCCAATGTTTCAGCATAAATGTATTGATGACGGTATTGTACAAGTTCTAATTGGTATGGCGGGACAAGACCTTGATGAAGGTCCGTATTCCGGTGCTGAATGGAGTTTATATCATGATCAACAGTTTGGATACACAACTATATTTGCTAATCAAACGTATTTAAATTTTACGTATTATCATAATAGTGATAATAGTATTGCCGATCAATTTGTACTTCGTAAATACTGGCTCCGTATCTAGACTTTGTCTTCGGCAATTATTTTCGTCTTTATCTTGTTGTAATAGAATAAACACATATTGAATACTGATACAAGACAAGTGTTTGTGTTTTTGGTTATTCATTGTGATTAAGGCTAGAACGAAAAAAGAACTATGTTTGTGATGCTTCAGTTTTGACGATATGAATGCTCTCATGAATCTGTAAACATTGACTTATGTGTACGGTGTCAAAGATGGAGTGCACTAATCCTCCGCACATTGCAGATGTGGAGAAGTATTGGTTGTCTCAAGTGTGTTTTTTCTTTTTGAATGGCTGTGATCCTAAAATTTTAAATGAGATTTCGATTATGTTTTGAGACGAACCTGCATCAGACAACTTAGGTCCTTTTGACACGAGAAATTTATTGGTGACTAGATGGCTGCTGGATACCGTTTATTCTCAACCTGTAGTCTGTCTCCTGAAGATTTTCTCAACCCAATGGTGTCCTACAAAAAATATCTTGATTATTCGAACCAGAAGTTCCTTTCGCAAACAGCTCAGTTGATCTGTAATCAGTACCCACGAAAATAAACTTCCAGATGAAGATCCTATTTGAAGTCAATTGATGTTGATATAGGATAGAAATGAAACTCTGATAAAAATGGTGTTAACTCTAGAAAAAATTGTGATTTCGGTTAGCTACGGTTTGCAAACAATACATGTTTTGGCATAGAAAATTCTGTCATATTTGCTACATGTTTATAACCAATCCAAGTATAAATCCGAGAAATATTCATATTCTCTTTAGTACAGACATATGAATATTGTTAATACCCGACAATGGTACAGAGAATTCTCAACTTGAGAAAAGTATAGCTTTTGAATTGCAAACACAAAAGGAAAATTGGGAAGACATACAAATTATGTATGCTGGAATGAAATACTTGCAAGAGAAATAAAACATGATTGTCATTCACACGATGAAAAACCTGTAAATGACATTTTCTAGCTCAAAGTCAGTACTATGATTCGTTGTAACTTTTAAAGAATCGTGGCAACTTTATTTCCATCGTAGTTAAATAGTTTATGACCTCAGTAAGTTGCATGGCTCTATCGATGACAGAAGTCATGATTGACTATCAAATGATGAATACTATATCATGAGACGTAACAATCAAAATTAACACACGATTAATCTGCTCATGAAACATTTTGCAACTGATATGTTCTAAAATTTTCTCTAGAAAAAGATCAACTAAACCGTTTATCTTCCATCATTTGTGAAAGATTCACATCCATATCTTGATAACTCATTGTAACAGATCGTTTAACACACTTTTTCGTTCTATGGTTATTTTATAGTTCTTCATTGATCTCTTGCCATACACAGCAATAAATTGTATCTGGTAGTTACAGATTTTCCATCGTCAAATCTGAGTATATCTCAAACTTGTTTTTACAAAGTATTTTAGTATTCGCATAATCGTCCATTGAATGATACAATATGGCGCAACGTTATTTTTATTGTAGTTGAAAATGCACTACGACATTTGTTGTAGAACTTCATGGATGATGTTCAGTTGCTGTCATGGGTATGATAAACTCAGTTCTAACACTCAATGAACAGATCAGTGAATTATGAATAATATTTGATCAGAATGAATGATAGCAAGATATAGATTTATTATATCAGCTATCATTGCATGAAGAGTATGTCAAATGATCGGTGAAAATCACATGATACGATGGTTTGTTTTATTGTTTACAGAAGCCACGTGACTTTTCTATGTTTTCTTTTGAAACTCCTGGTACAATCTTTACTCCTTGATATCTTCCATTCGAGAAGTTGTTGTTTGGCTTGAGAAAATAAACAGCAAAGCGTTGGGGAAAAAAAGAAAAAGCATTTGCACGCCACAGGAAGCTAATCTAGTGTTTTCTATGAAGAGCAGCCTGATAAACGATTAGAAGAAGGGAGTTTGGTAAGAACAAAGAAAATATACTACTTCCATTGTTACTCTGACATAGTTTCTTGTCTAGATGATTTTAACCAGAAGCATCATGCTGTGCACTTTGCGATTGAAAAACTATTCAAGGTAGAATAGTTGGCACTGTTTTAAATCTTTCTTTAAAGAAAGAAAAAGAGAAGAAAATATTTTCAAATCAACTAATTGGTTAAAATCAAGTGAAATCTTTGGGTGGGTTGCTTCGTCTCCAAATATGTTGAAATACATGTATACAGAACGTCATACAAACAGGTGTTTTCAGTAACGATGAAATTCATTTTCGATGGCATTAAGCTAAGCAATCGTATCATAGCTAAAAACAAAAATATTGAGTAAAGAAAAACATCTTTTACGTGTTTACTTTAATATGCCCCTAGTAGTTTTCCATTATTTTTCATTGCTTATTTCAGAAAAATAAACAGTTTGATTACTGATTCTTCTGATAACTTGCAGATGATAACAAGCCTGTAATGCCATTTTTTATGCTAATAGATGATTTTCAATAGACGATGCTAATTTTCTTTGAAATCATATTGATTAAAGATAAGAACAGAGTTAACTTTTGCTAATATGAGCGCTATTAATGATAATTCTTAGAATTAAACAAACATAATTAGAAAGCAATTTCGACATGAACATGGACTAAAAAAAATTTCTCTTATGTTTCATGTTACAGCGAACAAAGTAACTCGAACATTGAAAAATAATTCACTAGCATGAAATTAATCATTCTAAGATTGTGTTACTACCATTAATTTATTCTATATTTTCGTCTTTTTTCTCGGTACAACTGTCTATTAGAGTTTGTAATTTGTAGTCTCATTCATAAAATATTTCTCTTTTATTTTTATCATGTCGGGCGCAAAGATGTATTTACGTATCTCTGTATTCATCATCAATTATTCTTAAGACAGACGAATCATTTTTGCTTTATGCAGTTGTGTAATCACATAATACGTATTGAAATCAATGAAAACGATAATAACAATTATTTTAGATATCAATCAACAAAATTCAATCTGATGTGAGCAGACGCAAAATAAACTCAACTCAATTGAAATCTACACACCGCCAAGAGATAAAATCACTGCATGTCTTATTCCATTGTCGAGTAACGGACGTTGTCTTTTATTGACATTTGTAGTCAGCTTCAAGAGCTGTTCTATTTTCTCTTATGACATATATTCAAGCAATAATTTTAGAATAGAGCAATGGAACGTTGTTAGGTATATAACTTTCAGAAAACATTTTGCTTTAGTTTTTTTCTTGCATGCAACAAAGTACTCACATCAATCGATGCCGATGATATTCACATTAATTCTTTCCAGGATCATTATGCATCCTAGTCTTCCATCTTGTGAAAGTCATAGAAGCCTGATCTACGTGTCCACTAAGAATGAATGATATTCTATCAAAATGTAAAATAGCTAAAAAAATGAAGTATTTTTTTTATATGTATAGAATCAGTTAATGACACATGGCACTATCATATTTTTGCCGTCGTATAAACGATGAGAGAAGATCAACTGTGTTTCAAGTAGGCTGAGTTGAAATATTTTACTACATGTCAAAATCATCGATTGCAAAATTTTAATAGATTTTAGATTTGAAAATTTTTCAATTAATTATATTTCGATGGTATGAACTTTGCATTTTTTACAAGAAAATCTCAAAGTATTTGTATTCAAAATAATAAGAAACTAATTTAATATGTACGTGTAATATAATAGATGAATATCTGCTTAGCAAAGTCGTCTATATTTGACAAAAATGCAATTATCTACTGATAGCTTCTGAAGTTAACTTCTCCAAAGTAGAGTAAATCTAATTTTTCTATTATGGCTCATAAAAATTTTCAATAGACTAATGCTCTTTCAAGACTAATCCAACAGCACTATATTATTTAAACATGCTCGTCTTTCACTGGTGCTAAAGTTAAATCGACGCCTCCAGTCGATTTCCCTGTAAATGTTTTCAAGCAGAAAAAAAGATAGAGAATGCGACATTTAAATTTTATTACAGGATGGAGAAAGTTTTAATACATTTTGTATCGTGACGTGCGACTGAGTTGGCATAACCATAGTGTAATATGACTGAAACGGTGGACAAAACATTGATTGACAGTGATCTTCGATATCGTTTCGAATACATATCAAAATTTATCGATTTCACACAAGATGATATAGCAATATTGAACACTGTGGGAAAAGTTGCTGCTCCTCTTATTCCTATAGTAGTTGATAAAATCTTTCAAAGATTACTCGATTTTGACATAACAAAACATTTTTTTCTTATGCGTCATTTTGGATTTGCAGGTAAGGTAACAGTTAATGCATCTGAATTAACATTAGAATCGGAACAAATGGTTTTTCGACGAACGATCCTTCGTCGATACTTAAAAAGAATTTTAAGACAAAAAGTTTGGAATGATGCATTTCTTCAATATTTATCTGATGTTGGAAAAACACACACAAACATGGCTGGTTCACATTCAATCAATATCGATTATATTCATATAAATGCATTGTTTGCATTTGTTGAACATATTCTTCTTGATGCTGTTCTATCAAATCAACAATTAGATGATCAAACAAAAAAATCATCGATTCTTGCATTAAATAAATTCTTTTGGATTCAAAACGATTTCTTCTCTATGCATTATATTGGGCAATCAAAATCTATTGACTTTAATCGTTGTGTACCAAAAACAGATGGAAAATTGAATTTATTCTGTACCCAATGATATCCTGCCATTGTATCTTTCTATTGAATGTCAATGACGAACATCATAATTCGTTTAATTTCTTGAAGAATAATTAATCAGTTTATATTTTCTTTTATGTAAATCTTTACTACAGTTCATCTATAATTAATAAACTATTGATTTGCATTCATTTCATTTAAAAATGATTTCGAAAAATAATTTGATCTCCTACTATGTGACCGAGCAGAATATTATTGTGTACTGAATCATTTTCTGTGATTGAAATAGAAGAGAATGATATATATTTTTTTATGCATAGATTCTAAATAGTTTCTTGAACATTAACGAAAAAATAAAATACAATATGACAATTGCTGAAATTTTGATCCACGATTGTAATTTTATTCGACATGAGAACGGCCGATATCCATAGATATCTATGGTTGTAACTAGAACTTAGCTATGGGTACTATAAAATTGTCAATATAAGGCCTTGTATTTTATACAATAATGCTGGTTACACTGATATTCAAATTCATCAATTTAACTGTGAGCATTGTGACAGATTCTAATACGTTCATATACGATTGTAGAGTTTATTTCATCGATTCTGTCCAGATTGCAGAATCGGATGACAGATTTTCATGATGAGACAAAATCGTACTCAGTTCAATAAAGTCTTTCTCTCGAAAATCTGGCATGAACTTGTATTCTATGATTCTTAACAGATCTTAATGTCTTGCAAGATACGCTTACAAGTTTATATCAAATCTTATGCAATATTATGACTTGGCAAGGATCTTATTTTTGCATTCATGTCAAATATTAGTATCAGATTGCTTAAATTGAGTACAAGAAAAGTCAAATTTTCAAAACACATCTCTCGCGTCATTATATCAGATGAGTACAAGATCGTATCCAGGCGTCGGATTCTAGGGAAAAGTATCTAGTAATGAGATCTTTGAATAATGCTGCTGTAAGACTTAGTATATAACTGCAGAGACTAAGATTTCCCACATGACCTCATCTAATCCAAGGCCAGTGTTCGTGTCTTCTCATTTGCGAACATAAAATTGTGATTTTAATTTGATTTAATTTGAATGAGTTTTCTCAAATTAAATTTATCTAAAAAGAATGAAACGTTGAATTTTCGTGTTTTGAATTTAACTGAATTTAAGAAATTCAATGGCTTTGACGTGAATAAGTTAAAAATTACTATCATGAATTTGAAATTTCGTTTGGTGAAATTCGAAAAATTAATTGTTTAATTTTACTTTTGAATGAACTTTGATCTATAGAGTTCGCCAAATACGATAACTCATGATGTCTTTGAAGTAAACTGAAATTTGTAGAGTTCACTAAACGACATAGCTCAATATTTCTTTTCTACGAAGTGCAGTTTGTAGAGTTCGCTGAATGATGAGTTTTACTGTTTCGTGACAATGAACTGCAATTTATAGAGTTCGCTAGATCTAGTTTTTCATTATATTTTTATCTCAATTAAATGTAACTTATATGGAGTTCAATA
>OENT01001603.1:27079-38689 GCA_900239685.1 Rotaria macrura
ACGCCTATGAATAAAACCCATCTCTATCTAATGAAAGTTTTGCTCAGTTAATAACTGTCAATGTCAGCTATAAACTTTAATAATCTTTTTATTTTGAAGTTTCTTTCAAATAAAAGTAACTCGCGTCCTTTACAAATTGCAGTAGCTCTGTTCAATCTAAATTTTCCCAAATCCAAAAGCTTGCGTCCTCTACAAGTTACAGTGATTATTCAATCTATAGCTTGTCATATTCTAAAAACTTACGTCCTCTATAAATTGCGCGAACTTATCTTGAGAAGATTATTCATTTCATTAAAATATGTTTTAAAATCTCATTGTTTAAAGTCATGTCGATCGTCAGGTTTTTTCGAATAAAAATGTCAATAACTTAATCCTGTACACAGACTTAAAAGCTGTTCCTTTGACGACACATCGAAAATTTAAAACATTCTCATCAAATTTTTAATTCAAGTTTATTCATGTTCGCAAATGAGAAGTAGCCGACAATGTTACTTCTGATTCCTTCGTCGAAATGAATTTAAAACCACTACTAAAATTACAGTTCTGTAAAACAGCAGAGTAATTTAATATTAAAGTGACAAATAAATCAAATATTTAATTTTAGCTGCGTATATTTCATCATATAATCTACATTACAATGTAGAACTTAAAAATTAACAATGTATTCGATGTTCAAATTACATCATGCGTTCATCTAAATTGAAAAATGAATTAAATATGATAGAAAATATTATTTTCTGTTCGTTGAACTGTTGCTGATTAGTAATGTCAAACTAATACATGAAGTAGAATAGGATAATTTATCATAATTTAAACTGATGCCATATATTGTCATGCATATTAAAGAAACATCTATATGACGTGTGTTTGTTTCATCATGCAGCTCATTCGTCCGATGCAAACATCCGTTTACTAATCTCAATGCTAATAAGACACAATCAAAAAGAAGTATTTCTGTATATATGGAATAGAAATCTGCATCATCTCACTCTCTATCCCTTCTCTTCTTACAGACCATGCGTGATAGGGAAAATTCATAAACGTTGAAAGATTATATATCACTAATATCTAGTGTTAGTATAGAGAGTCAGTTATTATGATGGTTATTTAGTGTAAAACAAGTGATAAGGAAGAAGTGGTACTTGCATACATTGGAGACCAACCTTTTTCATTCAATATCATCAGTAGTTGTTTCTTGTTTCATATTTTAATGCTACAAAGACTGTAATAACAATATTTTATCTTGATTGATGGCGAATCAATTCGAATCATTATAAAAACTAGACAGAATATATTTCGTCTGTTTTTGAGTAATGGCATGAATTAAAAACTTGAATATTTTATTGTTATTGAATTCAATAAAAGTAGAAGTCAAAGCATGTTCGTTATATCAAATAATAGTTATCCGATGACATAAATTTGATCAGCGGTATCATAGGTAATGTACCTTTCTTAGTCGTATCGGTTTTTCTTTTAAATAAAAGTAATAATTTCACTTTGCCAAGTTAATATGATTCTTTATACGCATACACAGCTTGAATCAAAACAAGAAGAAGTTTGAAATTTTTCTATGAAAAATTAAAATTGCAGTTTTTCCTGAGATCTGATTGCTCTTCCAATATCAACAATACTTCCTTTGGCAAGACAACATAGGGATTTATTTTTTATCCATACAGCTGAACCAAATGAGCTTATTGGATCTACTGATATTTTAATTTTGATCCAATAATTTTATGACAAAAATGAGACTATTTTTCGTACGAATTACTTTTTATTTCAGTTACTATTGACAAGTCTCAAGGTTTCTTGTTCGTTTTTTTTTGTTGATTTCATTTTCATGATTGCATATAGATTACACAAAAAATGATAGACGAGAAAAATGCTTTATGGATTCAAACATTGTACAGGTAAAGAGACACATTATACAGATAAATACGTGTAGAAATTGGACTATCGTTCGAAAAATTTTTACACACTCAAACAAAAAATGCTATCAAAATAAACTGGAGAGAAAAAATCATAAAATATGAATGATTTGTGATGTTCTATTTTGAGAATCAGCAAATGATTGCAATCATAGGCATGATGCTATTAAGTCTCATTCTTATATTAGTTTGAATCAATACTACATATGTAATCGAATGAAAGAACAAAAACGAATATATCAATTAATGTTACGCTTGACAGATTTCTCAAATAGCCAAAAAATACAGTATTGAAAAATATGCAGACTATTTTTTACGTCGTATTTTTATTCGATTTCATGTATATGGAAAAAACACTATCAAGAAATATTTTACATTATTTTCAGATTTTCAATTCGAAGAAAATATAGCTCAGAGTAGGGATGCACTTTCAAGCATATCGTTTAGACCGATGAAAGCCGGTAAGCTGATGAAGAACCTACGGTGAAGACCGGTTTCTTATATGATTCAGATGACTCTGTGTTAACATAATTCAACCATGCTAATGCACCGACCTTCGCCGTAGGTTTTTCGTATTCTTACCGGCTTCACCGTTTTCTCGCCGATGCATCCATAGCTCAGAGTAATTTGAAACTTTTCTTAATTTTCTACTCTTATTTTCTAGATAGAAGAAATACTTCATTTGAAACAATGAACAATAAAAGAACATCATTAAAACCGATTCTTCAAAGTAGACATCGACATCAGTAACTAGATCAGTTTTCGTTTATATCATAAAAATAACAAGATTTAACTTGATTTACATTAGATCTCATCCAGAACACATTCATCATCCTTCAGGACATTCAGTTGTTATTAAAGCTCATCCAAGTAGTTTCATTTTTTTGCATCATCGAAATATTTTGCTTGTTCTTTTAGAACCATCATCGCATTTTCAACCACCTTGGGAAGTAACACAATGGATCGATCCTGTTGAAACTGGACTTAAAAAGCCACATCGATGATCACAAGTAGAACTTTATCGTCATATCAACGATAAAAATATTTTTCATATACAGAAACAAAACTTTGACATACTCATCAAAAGATTTATTTTCTTTTTGTAAATAAAATTCCGGTTTATTAAATATTTGTTGTGAATATGATGATGACTAACTTTATCGAAGAATTTTCATATAGGAATCTCTATTTTCGATTCTCTACTGATCGTGATAACTATAGGTAAGATATTAATTTTTTTTTCATTGCTCACTATAGAATATCTACTTAAACATATTCGATTGACGTAGTGCGATCATGAGATAACTAATATGAATCATTCGGAATGATTTTATCATAGAAATAGGAAGAATGAGAAAAAATTATGAAATTTTTGTATGCATATAACGTTTTTGCGACGGATAAAAAGAATATATGAATCAGTCACTACCTTATCTTGCGTAAATAATGCAAGGATAGGTAATCTAAGTTGATTAGAAGAAACATGTTGACTGAAGAAACTTCAAAGAAGCAAGTCAACTAGTGACAAATCATGCAGTAAGAAGAAATTTTTCGAAGCTTATTAATGGATGTAGGCGACAAGTGTTCTTTTGCTTCTTATGGGCAAAGCATTATGAGAGATTAGTGTATAAAACAAAGTTTATCACGAGATATTTTCTTTCCTATCATGCTTACTGCATAGCACACAACAAGTTGCAAACCAAGATATACATAGTATTGCATAAATTGACGTGACACATGCTATCTTTCGTTGATTATCGAAATTATTGCACAACTTCTTTCTTTGTTGATACATAAATTGTGAAATAAAGACAACTTTTATTGTTGTCAAACTTGTTTGTCTTCATCAAGAGTTTTGCATTGAATTACAATTTTTTCAATGGTTGTTAAAAGATTCGAAGAATTTGAATTTCTATCAGCTCTTCAATCTTTCACAGTACATTGTGTTTCTATGCAATGCTCATCGAAAATCCAATCGTATTGTTTACGTCTTTTGAATGCTGTTAAAAATCTGTCTGAATTGTATGTTGGCCATAAAATTCAACTCACATTAGCACTTGAGAGTGCATCTCTCAGAAATGAAAACAGATGTACACTAAATGATCATATGAATATTATTTCTCATTTAATTCATCTCTCTCGGCCAAATTTAGATTTACAAGAAGAACAGAAATGTAAAAAATGGACTGGAGTCGATTTAACCTTCGTACTGAATCAATGTGAAAATCGATTTAAGAAACAAACTTTCTTGGCAACGGTTTGGATTGAAATTTTGAATCCAAAAAGTATGGTAAGGTATGATACAAATTATTTTCAAGATTGTTTATTTGATTTTGTTCAACATGATACAGATATTGAACAATTGTTGCAGTGGATTCATCAAAATCGAATAGTTATACCTGGTCTATTCAATCGAACATATGGAGGAATACCTATATTTTGGTGTACTCAATCTTCTTCACATTCAGAATCGAAGTATGGATCTATTCGATTGACATTTCCATTTTCATTTATTTATTCACCGACTCAACATCGTATATTCGATCTAGGACAGAGACAGAATGGTTCAGACTTTTGGAATAATATTTTAATTACAACTAGAAAATATATTGCTGGATATGGAAATGAATTTTCATCCCTTCCATCACTGCCATCATGTCCATTAGATATAGCTATTGACCTAACAGATGGATCATTAATACTATCTGATGTTCGCATCACATTCGTTAATCATACTCATAGATGTATACCCTTATTACCTCAGAAATTAACACCACAACATTCCTGTTATCATACATCACAGTCTGCTATGGAGAGTTTTCTTCATCAGCTTCATCGAAATGGATCATCGACATTGGATCAATTAAAAGATTTGTTTGATATTCAAGTCTTCAAAAAATTAAAACAGATCAATGAAGTGTTATTTAGTGACGAAATTACTCAATGAAGAGATTTTCTTAGATAGTTTTTACAATTGATTTATATATTTTATTATTTGTGCTTAAAATTATGATTGAGACGCGCAATATTTACAAAGTTGTACAATCTTGATAAACAGATAAATGAAAACAGAATAACAAACGGTCGCAAATATATATATCAGAATGATTTTTACTTTGGATGAATATTAAATGATAAGATGTGAGTCAATGTTAGTCGTATTGTGTAGCAAATATGAGTCTTGACAAAAATTTGTCTACTTCTTTTCAATCGATGCATACTGTATAGAGAAAATCAATGCATTTCCTATTGTTGAATTCCGGCAACCATAAATAGGAACTAAAGATTACGGTCTAGAAAAACAAAAATATGATTATTTCAAGGAAAATCAATAGTAAATTTGGTGTCTTGTATTTTTCGATGTCTTCATTCTAGTGACTGATATCAGACTTTGCAAGGATGATAAAGATGTTCAACAACATTGATAATAAGACTTGGTGAGTAGTAATACGTTATAAAATGTTTTCTTCGCATATAGAAGGTTGAAATGAATAATAGTTTCAACAGTTACAGTACAAAAATGAGCAAAGCAAGTTCCAGTGTAGCAAATAATGAATGTCATTCTTTAAAATAAGTTCACTGGAAAACAGGATAGATTGCTACGATCTGCTGTAGTCATAAGAAATGTTTTTAATAGGCACTATACTACTCAAAGTACATCCTAAACATAGAATTAATAATTCAATCTGGAAGCAGCAAACATAAATGAGAAAAGGTTCTCTCTCTAAGAAAAAAAAATCTGAACTCTTATTTGCAATAATAAAGCCAAAGAAAACTAGCATGTCCTGAAGACTGATGGTCTTTGGAATTGGATTATTAGTATTTTAAAGATTTCACAGCTTCGTATATTTTTCATTAGTATGATGAAACTCATTAAGACTCTCTTGGGTTGAATATTTTAGTTCCAAAAGAGTTTAGCCACTGCAAATATTTTTGACATGTCATGCTTTACTCGAATATTACCTATTACGATATAGTAGAACTACTGAAAAAATATAACTGAAGGCGAAAGCTTTCCAGCGCCCGAGCTATTATTTTTATCGAAGACTATGTACACTGTTTAGGATTTGAACAGGAATGAATGCTGTAAGAAGACTATAGCTTTAGCTGTTGGTTTAAGACTCCAAAGACATTTCATTTTTCCTGCAGTATTTTATGTCTGGAGTCAGAGCATCAGAAAGAAATGATGTAAAAGAATAGTATACAAATAGCCTACTTCGCACATGGGTATACATTCGAATGATCTAAAACTCCTAATAATCTGAATATATTTTAATAAGTTTTTAGGTTCGAAACCTAATGACACAGTACTAGAAAAGAAATACCTTCTATACGAAATATCTTGAAAGTGATACGTTGATAGCCTAAAATTCTTTCACAATAAAATTCGAAAGTCTATTTCATGATAAATAAAATTTATCTTGAGTTCAGCATGTGCCTTATGCACATACTTGTTCTTACAAGTTTCACGTAACGCAATAAGAATTTTTGTGCTAAATATACATTTCTTTTTCCTTGTATTGTATTTATAAGATCACCACAACGCACAATAAATTTTTAATAAACGTCTTTTTTGAGAAAAAAATAATTATATCTTTGCCTAATACAAAATAATTGTTCAATAACAAATTTCACTGTGCAACGCTTGTTGTCTTTTATAGTCACCACATTCATTGACAAATACATGCTACGTAGTTCATTCTATCACAAGTCATTTGTCGTCAATACATTAACCAACCATCGTTAATATGGTACGTCCAATTAGTCACTAAACAACTATTTCATTTTTCGAAAATCATATTATTTTTCCTGTTGATATCTTCCAACTTCTCTAATTCAAATCTATGTTCATCGTATTATTAGAAGAAAACCATAATTAAATTAATGGATTCTGTACATTCTGGCTTATTTTAGACGTTGCAAAATGAGTCAGAAAGCATTGCATATTAAGATAAACATAGGTACATGAATGATTTCGTCGATTTTTCAAAAGCTTGAAAATGATGAACCCTGATACATCAGTGCTGAGAAGAAAATATTCACTGTAGCAGTTGTTTAAGATATGATTGTCTAAAATAAAACTGGTTCTTTCTTTTATATGCATATTTTTATTTGCGTGAGCAGTTTTAAAAAACATATTTAGATCAGCAATCAACAATCGGCGCAGCTCAGATATTGTGAGGTTTAGTAAATTTCAATGTGTCTGAGAAAATAGAAATTTCGGATTAAGAAATTTGATAGCCTTTTGGCAGCATGGATTCCTTTTCCATGTGATATTATTCATACGAAATTTTCTCGTAAAATTTTAAGTGCATCGTGATAATATGCGTCGCTTATCACTAAGAGGCAGTATCCAACTATTATCATTGCTATTGTCGCCTATGCGATGGGAGACCGAAAAATAATTCGGTTATTGACATTCGTTGGAAAATTGTCCATTTGTCTTCGTACAAGTCCATCTATCTATTGACGGTGTATATTAAACACGGTGATTGAGATTCTATGGTACTAGTAGCGTCACATTTCGGTAGGAATATCAATAGTAAAATTCATTAGTAAGCTATTGTACATGGAAGCACAGTTACTTGACTTGATAATATTTTGAATATATAAATCGTCATCTCCAAAAGAACTAGAACTAATCAGAAATCGCTGAACTCGAAAAATCGTAAAACAGTGCACAAGAAATTGTTAATTCTTTCTGAGATATATTATAGAGACTATGCATTAACGCCACCTATTTTCATGTAATGTAAGGCAACAGAATTGCACAATCGATAAGTAAGCACCATGTTTTGCGCACGTGTTCTACCATTCAAAATCTTCTTAGTTTTAACAATATATATAGATAGTATCAAAGTTTCAATCATAATCATCGATTGTCAAATTAGTTTAGTCCGCATCAATTTAATCATTCAATAAACTTTAGCCGAGAACAATGCCGTGTATGCTTGACAAGTTTCCCATGGAAATTCTACACTTGTTGTTTGATTATTTAAAACCCCATGATCTTATACACGGATTGGTTGATGTCACTTCATACGTTGACGCTATATTTCGTTCATACTCTCGTCTACGACTCAATTTTAAATCAATAAATAAATCAATGTTCTATTACGTATGTGAACGTATCTATCCTGAGCAGGTACAATCTCTTGTTCTAGGCGATGACGAACATACACCAGGTCAAGTAAAACTATTCATGTCTCTGTTGCCACTTATCAAATTTAGTAATCTTCAAGCGATAAATATTACTCATATCGACAATGGTAATTTACTTTGCTTGGTATTATCACATCTCGAAAATCATACCAACATCCAATCATTAATTGTAAATGATTATCATATAAAAATCAATAAAGGAAATTCTCGTTGTATCACTGAAACGTTGACAAGTCTATCTTCGTTGAATTATTTAATATTCATAGACAGCACCCCATTAACAACACTCAAACACCCATTATTACAACTTACTCACTTGACCCTACGTTCATGTACATTAGCCGATCTCAAAATTATTTTTCGATGGGTTCCAAAGTTATCTTATCTTAAGATAACACTGTTACACAATCAGCCTCCGTCGACATTCGATTATATTCCACCAAATTTAAGATGTCTAGTTATCGAATCGAAAGAGTGGATGTTATTTGATCGAATTGAAAATCTACTGTCACTTACTCAATCACTAAAACGCTTCATACTGGATACATTAGGTGAACTAGCTCTGATTGACGCTAGACGATGGGAAGTACTAATTAGAACAAAACTTCCACGTCTAACGTACTTTGCAATAAATATATCACCTGACGAGAATGCGATGACTGGTGAAGACGTCTTGAAGCCATTTGAAACTTCGTTTTGGATTAACGAAAAAAAATGTCACATGGCTTGTTTAATCTCATCTATGACTCAATCATGTGCAAGACTATTCTCTGTACCGCATTTCCTTCCACTCCATGTTTGGTATCCAGAAAGTGAAGGTTTCTTTTATTTTTCGATAACTCCTCGTTCATTTCATGATCATTGTAACGATTTACGAGTATGGGAACGTCCTGTGCCTATGCTCGTTGAATCACGTTTTACAAATATCAAATGTTTATCGCTTGAATGTACGGTAGATAACGTCGATCAGTTGATACAATTGGTTGATTTGTTCTCGGTTCGTCAGCTAAGATTCAACCATCATGTGAATGCTATCTTACTCCATGATCTGTTAACAGCAGCATCGAATATTAATCAATTGATTATTTCTCGATTCGCATTGATTCATATCGTCGATTCGTTTACACATCATCGATATACATACGAGCAAATAAAGCAGCTATATGTGGAAGATAACATACGCAGCCATGATATAGATACAATTTGTCAAATATTTCCCAAGTTAGAATATATATCTCTGAGGGTCAAACAGGAAGATGATGTTCTTCAAAAGTTTAACCGATTCGATGCATTGATCGGTGCAAATATTCGGTGTTTTCAACTTTTCAAAACATCGCCGATTAAGATGGATGAGTATTTGCAAGAAAACAACATCTGCACTGATGGCACATATGTTTTTAATGCACCTTCACTGACGGTGTGGATTGACTGATTGATGAAGTTCCACATCAGTTGCAATAATAATTTTCAGAATATATCTAAGTACCGACAATCACCGTTTGGTGCAGTAAATTGAGATAGATTTCTTGATTGATAGTGATGTACGTGGGTGTGGGTATCTTTCTTGTCTTCATACCTTACACTCAAATGCGCACTCAAATAACAGAGCACAACGTCCTGTAAGAAAAGCTATCTATTGCTTTCCTTCCAGCATCTTTAGGAAACATGTAACCTAACGGATAGAACCTGTCGAAGTCTATTCGAAGAGCTCTGCCTGCTCATTGCAAAATCTTCTTGCTCAAATCCGAGAGTTTTTATCAAAACTACAAACATCAGCCCACGACGAGCATTACGATCGTCGTAAACAATTTTATACAACACCGTATACGACAGTACACGATCGTGCAAGATGTAAATTACGACCGTATGTCGCAGTATTAATTGACATCAGCATTACGATCGTGTATCATCGTGTCGTATACGATGAAATACGACGGTTTACGCTCTTAGTAAAATATCGTATGTTTGATTTCACAGCGTTGTAAATCACTGAATCATGGGATCTTCGTGATCATAAAGGTGACTGTTTATTATTTTTAGTATTCCTTAATAGGACAATATCATATTTAGTGTTTCATCACTGTTCCATAGTATTACAATCACAATAGGTTGCTTCTATTTCAAAATAATATCGCGCGCACAAAAAATGTAATTTTTCATGACAATAAATAAATTTGAAACAAAAAGATATAAAAATGTTTGTACATACGAGTAGTTCGTCAAAAACTGGTTTAACTCCTTTGATGTATAGCATTGTTTTTGAGTGACTATCGTGCTTCGTTGGGAGACCCAAGTCGATGTTCTTCGATTAGGCAATCAGCTCGTTTACTTCGTAACAGTGTTTGATAAAATGGATCGAAATTGACTGAATCTAATTAGTTTAAATCTTAATGAATCGCATCTATATTAAAAGAAGAACATTTAATCAGCAAACAAAATAAAGATATTTCTGTATACTCACAAAAATTTTCAATTGATCCTAGTCAAGTGGTCGACCTGTAAGATGAAATTACCTGGTGGTAAAATTGAATTCTTCAGTTTCTCGTTTGTAAAAGCAATACGTAATACTTTGCTAGCTTAATCACCATAATCGGTAGACACATACATCAGGTAAACTCGTATGGTTAAACATCTTTAAAAAGGAGAAAATGCTATATCTGAATCCTCTTATACCTGACTGAAAGCTTACCAGCAGTTCTGTAAATAGTTCACTAGATTTTTCCATATATTCTATACAATTATTTCTTGAGCATATCGAGTATCATTCATGGACGAATCAACGACATCGATTTCATCACGCAGCGAATCATCTGAAACATTTTTAAAAAGTTGCAATGCGTAAGAATGAAACATCGAGTTAGAATGATACCATACATTCGATCATCGATTAGATTTTGTGATACACGAGTTTATCAAACATAATATACTCATAATTACTATCTTCAAGAAAACATAAAACCTAATATTTGAGAATGAAAACAAATATCAAAGCTAACCATAAAAGACTGCTCTCTCTCATAAAAGTTCACTACGAAGCATGATAAATACAAAGCTGCCATTAATATTCTTAGACTTGATCTTGCAACGATTTGATATGAATCGGTTTCTTCAGAAAACAATAGATATTGACTTGTTTGTGGTTTTTGTTGTGTTAGTCTAAATACTCAACGAGAACACGCTTATCCATTTGATGCCCTTACTATGTGCAGTATTTGATACACAAATGATCGAAATCACCAGAAGTGAAACAATATACAGATCTAGAGAGGCTAGGAGAGGAAAGAAAAACTTGTCTTCATCAGTATCTACGTTTGTTCTCTTTCTTGCTAGATCGGACCGACGAAAAGAAAAATAACAAGCAGTCTTTCTCATTCATTCTTCCATTAACAAGCATTGAAAACATTCACATGCCCAGGTCGAAGATGTACGGCGGGAACCGGCCGGATCCAGTGTTATTCCCACGACTTCCGGAAGCGGGTTTCCGAAATCGGTTCCGGCTTCCGGTTCCGGCTTACTTCCCACC